>JACTAT010000215.1:374796-402971 GCA_014526335.1 Chrysaora quinquecirrha
TTAGGAGCAATTCCAGGTTTTATTTGAGTTCACGTGCAGTGCGGTGCAGAAAATCAAAGATGGCTGTAAGTTTTCTGTTTGATTTTTTCGTTTGCGCAACGTTGTCAGTTAGTTCTGCGTAAAATAAAAGTGAATTATCAACTTTATACGACTAGATAACCTGTATCATCTGTTTATGTATCTGTCTGTTATGGCAGAATGGAGCGTTTTCCAAGAAAAAGGTTTTACAGCGTCCATAGGCTAGGCCATGACCATGATGACTTGACAATTTCAATATTGCCGGGCCTTTCATCCAAAATTTCTAAACCTATAGGCCCTGTACTAGCTCTGAAAAAGAGGTGTTTCACAGGTAGAGGTATTGAATGGTTTGTGAAGGTGAAAGGTGAAGGTGTGTATGTAGCACGCACGGGCTAGTTGCTAGCTGCACACGCACCACTAGTTGCTAGCCCCACTGCAGAGTAGGGCATTTGCACACCGAAGTTTTTCAGTAGAACAATTGGCTAACAATAAGATAGAACAATAGAAAGGGGCCCTTGCATTGCACAACCAAGATCTCGCTAGAAAGGCTATACTCTGCAAACCGGGCCGCTAGGATCTCAGCAGTCAGCAGGAGGTTAACTAATCGGTTTCTACCAGGGTGCATTCCATGTAAATATCACGCTGAAGGGACAGCAACATTTTGGAAATCTACGCCAGAAAACAATAGAAATTGTTATTTTTAGACACTCTCATGCCAGTTTCTATTGTTATTTTACATTTGTCACACCAATACACCAAAAAAATCCTATGCCCACTCCGAAGATCTTCGGGCTGCAGTCTGGGGTTTCTAGTCAACTTGCCCCACTACCAACTTAAACTTACCCCATTGCCAACTTGCTCACTTTTAGGTCAACATGCCCCACTTTCAAATTCAACTCCCTCCACTGTCAAAGTCAACTCGCCACATCTCAAAAGTCATTTTGCCCCCATTAAACTATATATGTTTAAAGTTAGGGGCTCTGCCCCAAACCCCTTTCATCACACTGATAGTGATAGATTCATTCACCCAATTTTATTGTTTTCTATCATATATTTAGTCATGGGACGAGTTGACTTTGAAGGTAGGGCAACATGACTTGAAAGAGGTCCGACCTGACTATGTTAAGGTGGGGCAAGTTGGTAGTGGGGCGAGTTAACCTGTTACCACCTAATTAGACCTCGATCCTGCCTGCGGCATACTTGGCTAGAATCCAGTCTGCTGAGTGTGGTGCATGCCGTGTGAGATAAATAATAGAGCAATAGAAGACAACAATAGAAATGAAGTTCTCCACGCATGAGATCTTGTGGAGAACTGCCGTACTCTGCAGACTGGACTAGAATTAGGGTTAGGGTTTCTGGAAGATTTTACTTTTGAAACAAACATATTTTTCAAACAGGAAAAGAAGAAGAAGGAATCCATTTTGGATTTAACAAAATACATGGACAAAAGTATCAGGGTGAAGTTTAGTGGTGGAAGGGAAGGTATGTTCCGTAACATCCTGGTCTCTTCCATTCTTGGTCTCTTCCATTCTTGGTCTCTTCCATTCTTGGTCTCTTTTCTGCTGTGTAACAAATATCAGTGGCATGCAATGTCAGGGGGCATATGTTGACTTTTTTCTAAGCAGACAAGCACTAGTTTTACAAGTACAGTAGGTACACCCTAGATTATCCGAATCTCGATTATCCAAATCTTGATTATCCCAACAACCCTCTGTGAAATTGATTTCAACCTGGTTCAGGTAATCGAGGATGTACTGTATGGCAGTATGGTAGACATTTATGACATGAGAGATCTTGCTTTGGTACATATATATTGCAAGAAATAGCGGAAACACCTCTGGACATACTTGAAACCTTTTTTCACCTCATACTCATCAGAGTTTTAACTAAGGCTGAATTTGTTACCAGATGCAGTTCAAAATGCACCCATCAGAAAAGTGATGCTAAATTGGTATTGTGTTTCAACACTAATCAGCTTGCAGGATAGACTGAGATGACCAATTATGTTTCAGTTTTCTCACTGGTGCATTTCAGTCGGCATTTGGGTATAAATTCAGCCATAGTTGCCTTAGTCGATTGTTTCAGTCTGTTCCTGATGTTTATACTCTAAGCAGTGTCAGACGAAAAAAGCTTTTAAGTATGACCAAATATGTTTTTGTTCTTTTTCTCTATCCTGAAGCTCTGCACAAAGGTCTGTACTGTATTCTTCCTTAGTCAATTGTTTTGGTCTGTTTCTGGCATTTATATTCTGAGGAGTGCCAAAACAAGCTTTTAAGTATGACCAAATATGTTTCTGCTTCTGCTTGCAATGCATGTATACGTATACGTAATCATTGTATACGTAATATTAACCTTGGAACATAATTTCTTACTTTTTTAGTTTCTGGTGTCTTGAAAGGTTTTGACCCACTTCTAAACCTTGTATTGGACAACACAACGGAATATATTAGAGGTGGGTTGACATTTTTTTTATATGAACAAACTTTTTAAGACACAACATTTTTTATGTTTGAAGAATGATAACATTATAGGGCTTTCTGGATTCCAGCATTACACCCGTTGCATGCAAATTTTCAACTTTTTCCCATACAAATCACTTCAAAAGCGAAATTTCGTGAAAAAAAACATGTTATGGGGGAAATTTTGTGATGATTAGTACGAAAATATTAAATCTTTTTGCGCAATTACCCCTGTAATGTGAAATTAATTTTTGTAACAAAAGATTTAAGAACATTTCAGGCTCAAAAACGGCAAAACCTTAAGAACAGCCAGCCTCGATCAAAATTTCCTGGTTCTTATAAAAGAAAAAGAGTGTAACTTGAAATCGGAGGGAACAAATGGGAACGAAGTAAGAATCGATGGGAATGCAGTAAGTGGAAATCAGAGATGACAAAGGGGAACAAAGAGGGAATCACTGGAAGAGATAAAGAAACAACTGAGAAAGGAAAATTGCCACAAACAAGTGAGAGCAAGTTAAAACTAAAAGGAGATCAATGACAATCACGAGGAAAAGCAAGAACAAAGCCTGAAACAGGGAAGAAGTGGAAACAAAGTATGGACTTTTGTACACCATCCCTTGCAAGCTGCAAGCTAATAGACTAATCTGGGCTGATCTCATTCTTCAAACATGGCTAATGGGTACCTTTTATTTGTAAATATTTATTGTTACACCAAATGTTTTTTTGAATACCTTGGCTTAATTTTTACCAAAAAATTTAAATGCTTCACTTCTGGGTGAAATTTTTCAATTTTTCATTTTGGGGGCTTTTTCTGTTTGATTGCAAGAAACAGCAGAAACATCTTGGGACACACTTAAACCCTTTTTTCGTCTGACTTTCCTCAGAGTATAATCATCAGAAACAGACTGAAGCACTTGAAAAAGGCAAAGAAAGATCTTTGTTTCACTTAGGAGTTTTGGAATTATGGAGAGTGTGTTTTCTCACTTGGACTCTTCAATTGATCTTCTCGCTGTATCCTAACACAATGCCAATTCGGCTTCACTTTCTGATTGGTGCATTTTGACCCGCATCTAGGTATATATTCTTTTTTCAAGTGTTTCAGTCTGTTTCTGACGTTTTTACACTGAGGAGTGTCAAACTAAAAACGTTTTAAGTACAAAAATGTTTCCGCTGTTTATTTGAAATTTTGAAATTTTGTACTGCCCAAAGACTAGGTTTAAGATGTTAAATTTACCAAAAATTCCAAAAATGAGCTCTATTTAATCATGAAATGTACACAAACTATGAAAAAATTGAGTTTGTAAATCCCACTGTAAACCGGACGTAGTTCTGGGGTACAAAACATTACATTATCGGGTTAAATTACCCTCTTTTATGGGCTAAAAAGCCACCCCATACTTCCGTTTACTGTTTACCGTGTGGAATGTGTCTCTTGGAGGCCTATGGGAGCAACTTATGGCCCAGAATGTGAAGTCAAATTTGCCTTGTGATTGTTGCATTTTTAAGAGCATATGGGTATAAATTCTGCCTTAGTCGTTAGTTTCAGTCTGTTTCTGACGTGTATACCCTGAGCAGTATCAGATGAAGAAGCTTTTAAGCAAGTTCAGAGATGTTACTGCCGTTTGTCACAATTTTGATATTTTATACCACTCAAAAACTATTTCTTTTTGCAAATAGATGCTGATGACCCTTACAAGCTAACAGATGAAACAAGAAGACTGGGACTGAGTGTCTGTCGTGGTACAGCGGTCGTACTAATCTGTCCTATGGACGGCACAGAGGTTATTTCAAACCCTTTCATGCAACAAGAGACATAATCATCATCATGATTAAAATATCAACAAACTTGTGTTTTTGACAGAGGGGTGGGGTTGGTAAGAGGAATATGTTTTTGTAACTTAGTTAGATATTTTGATTATTTATACTATACTGACAGATAAACAGTTTCTTTACTTTTTTCTAGTAAGTTCTAATATAATTTTAATTAAAATTGCGATGAACAGCGGAATCATTTTCGAACATACTTAACAGCTGTTTTCGTCTGACACTCCCCAGAGTATGACATCAGAAACAGACCGAAACAATAGACTAAGGCGGAATTTACACCCAGATGCGGCTCGAAATGCACCAATCAGAAAGAACGAAAAGCTGAATTGGCATTGTGTTTTAAACATTCAAACATTGCTTGAAAAGCACATTTCAATGTCTTATTGACTTGACTACAACATAAGATAAATTGCTTCTGCGAACAACAAAGTGGGTTTCCTCTAAAATAAGTGTTTGACAAGAATTTTGTAGTGGCACAAAGTCCCAAAATATCCCCAAAATACTCTCGTCCTAGGGGTAACAGGTCAACTCGCCACACTGCCAACTCGACACGTCTTAACATGGTCAATTCGGACCACTTTCTAGTCATGTCGCCCCATGTGTTCGTAAAACTCGCCCCATCTCTAGAGTCAACTCGCCCCACCATTAAATTAATGATAGAAAACGATAGAAATTTAAATATTTATACAGTTGAGCTATCTCGAACTCGCAAGGGAAATGAAAATTTGTTCGACATAGCGGGACTTTGAGATATCCGAACTCGGAATTTTTTCGATCAAAAAGTGGTCATCTGTGTGTAAAAGTAGAATATAAACCAAGGAAAAGAGCTCATTTGTCTCAAAAGCATCAAATTTATCTGAAATAGTCCATTATTGAAGCTTGCTTCATATTTTGGGGTGCTTTATCATCTATGAGTCGACGATAGCACCAAGCCGATAATAACCCACAACAGTAGTGCTTATCCACCACAGTGTGCAAAAAATACCACCACATCAAGCATAATAACCCACCACATCAAGCATAATAACCCACCACAGTAGTGCTTATCCACCACAGTACGCAAAAATACCACCACATCAAGCATAATAACCAACCACATCAAGCATAATAACCCACCACAGTAGTGCTTATCCACCACAGTACGCAAAATACCACCGCAAGCATAGTAACCAACCACAAGTAGTGATTATCCACCACAGTAAGCCAAAATTGCCACCACAGTACGCAAATAGTACCACCACAGTAGTGATTATCCACCACAGTACGCAGAAACTACAACCACAACAAGCATAGAAACCCACCACATCAAGCATAATAACCCCCCACAAGTAGTGATTATCCACCACAGTACGCAAAAACTACCACCACAACAAGCATAATAACCCACCACAGAAGTGATTATCCACCACAGTAAGCCAAAACTGCTACCACCGCAAGCATAGTAACCAACCACAAGTAGTGATTATCCACCACAGTACGCAGAAACTACCACCACAACAAGCATAATAACCCACCACATCAAGCATAATAACCCACCACAGTAGTGCTTATCCACCACAGTACGCAAAAAATACCACCACATCAAGCATAATAACCAACCACATCAAGCATAATAACCCACCACAGTAGTGATTATCCACCACAGTACGCAAAAAATACCACCACATCAAGCATAATAACCAAACATCAAGTATAATTACCCACCACAGTAGTGCTTATCCACCACACTGCGCAAAACTACCACCACATCAAGCATAATAACCCACCACATCAAATATAATAACCCACCACAGTAGTGCTTATCCACCACAGTACGCAAAAATACCACCACATCAAGCATAATAACCCACCACAGTAGTGCTTATCCACCACAGTACGCAAAAATACCACCACATCAAGCATAATAACCCACCACATTAGTGCTTATCCACCACAGAAACGCAAAACCCACCACATCAAGCATAATAACCCACCACAGTAGTGATTATCCACCACAGTACGCAAAAACTACCACCACAACAAGCATAATAACCCACCACAGAAGTGATTATCCACCACAGTAAGCCAAAACTGCTACCACCGCAAGCATAGTAACCAACCACAAGTAGTGATTATCCACCACAGTACGCAAAAACTACCGCCACAACAAGCATAGTAACCCACCACGGTAGTGATTATCCACCACAGTAAGCCAAAACTGCCACCACCGCAAGCATAGTAACCAACCACAAGTAGTGATTATCCACCACAGTACGCAAAACTACCACCACACAAGCATAATAGTACCACCACAGTAGTGATTATCCACCACAGTAAGCCAAAACTGCTACCACCGCAAGCATAGTAACCAACCACAAGTAGTGATTATCCACCACAGTACGCAAAAACTACCACCACAACAAGCATAATAACCCACCACAGAAGTGATTATCCACCACAGTAAGCCAAAACTGCTTCCACCGCAAGCATAGTAACCAACCACAAGTAGTGATTATCCACCACAGTACGCAAAAACTACCACCACAACAAGCATAATAACCCACCACAGAAGTGATTATCCACCACAGTACGCAAAAACTACCACCACAACAAGCATAATAACCCCCCACAAGTAGTGATTATCCTCCACAGTACGCAAAAACTACCACCACAGTACGCAAATAGTACCACCACAGTAGTGATTATCCACCACAGTACGCAGAAACTACAACCACAACAAGCATAGAAACCCACCACATCAAGCATAATAACCCCCCACAAGTAGTGATTATCCACCACAGTACGCAAAAACTACCACCACAACAAGCATAATAACCCACCACAGAAGTGATTATCCACCACAGTAAGCCAAAACTGCCACCACAGTACGCAAATAGTACCACCACAGTAGTGATTATCCACCACAGTACGCAGAAACTACAACCACAACAAGCATAGAAACCCGCCACATCAAGCATAATAACCCCCCACAAGTAGTGATTATCCACCACAGTACGCAAAAACTACCACCACAACAAGCATAATAACCCATCACAGAAGTGATTATCCACCACAGTAAGCCAAAACTGCCACCACAGTACGCAAATAGTACCACCACAGTAGTGATTATCCACCACAGTACGCAAAAACTACCACCACAACAAGCATAATAACCCACCACAGAAGTGATTATCCACCACAGTAAGCCAAAACTGCCACCACAGTACGCAAATAGTACCACCACAGTAGTGATTATCCACCACAGTACGCAGAAACTACAACCACAACAAGCATAGTAACCCACCACATCAAGCATAATAACCCACAACAGTAGTGATTATCAACCACAGTACGCAGAAACTACAATCAAATCAAGCATAATAAGCCAAAACATAAAGCATTAGAGCCCACCACAGTAGTGCTTATCCACCACAGAACGCAAAAAATACCACCACATCAAGCATAGTAACCCACCACATCAAGCATAAAAACCCACCACAAGTAGTGATTATCCACCTCAGTACGCAAAAACTACCACCACAACAAGCATAGTAACCCACCACATCAAGCATAATAACCCACAACAGTAGTGATTATCAACCACAGTACGCAGAAACTACAATCAAATCAAGCATAATAAGCCAAAACATAAAGCATTAGAGCCCACCACAGTAGTGCTTATCCACCACAGAACGCAAAAAATACCACCACATCAAGCATAGTAACCCACCACATCAAGCATAAAAACCCACCACAAGTAGTGATTATCCACCTCAGTACGCAAAAACTACCACCACAACAAGCATAGTAACCCACCACATCAAGCATAATACACTTTTTTTTTAATAAGCAACCGCTCAATAAGCAACTAGGGCTGAACTGACCTTAACCTTAAGCAACTTGAGGGCTCGATTGAATTCTGTAAGCAACTAAGAAGTCAAACAACCAAGCTTATACGCTCTCTTGTTGTTAGGAAATTGTTTGTTTTGCATGTTGAAGTTCTTTAGCTAACCTTTTTCCACTTACTGTCTCCCAAAAGTTGTGTTGTAGGACTGACAGTTGACCATTTTGACCCGCAAAGTCAGGGGTGGTTGTCAGGTAAAAAAGGTTAAGCAACTTTTAAGAAACTTTGAGGGCTGAATTGTCTTAAATTTTAAGCAAGTTTGAGGGCTGGACAAAAGTCAAGTTGCTTATTAAAAAAAAAAGTGTACATTAAGTGGACGCGAGTTGACTTTTGAGAGGGGGCGAGTTGACTATAAAAGTGGTGCAAGTTGACCTGAAAGTGGGGCGAGTTGACTAGAAAACGGCCTAGGCAAAGAAACAAAATCTCAGAGAGAGGTTTATAAGGAGAGGATGTACATCTTTTAACATTCATAATTTGAAAATTAAAAAGATATTTATAAATATGAATAATTCTCTACGAAATAAGAAGAAAACATGAAATATAGTAATGAAAATAAGCGAAGATTAACTTGCAGAATTCATAATTGAAAATGAGAACACGATTTTGCGGAAAAATGATAGAAGATAAAAATTTATATTTTGTAGAGTTGTGTAAATACTAAAGGGGTAGGAATTCAATTGAGTTTTGGTGTACAGTATAGGCAAGCACAAAGGCAACAAGGGGGTATGAGAAACCCAAAAAAACAAACTAATAACGATAATAATAATAATAAAGATAATAATATAATAAATCAACGATTCTTCACAACAACTAATCACATAAACAAGTCTGTAATTACAATTATAAAACGCTAAAATTCACCAAAACTATCCAACGTGCTAAATAGAGTGCCAAAGTTGTGACGTCACGAAGTTTATTTTTAGAATTTCCTAATGTGCTTTCAGTCAAATATGTTAAATATTAGCTGAGATATTGCGATCTGAAAAAAATCTTTAGTAAGTCACTGTATTTTTTCTCTGGTTCGTAACGCTTTGAGGCAGGCAGAAAATAAATTATTTCCTATAGAATTTTTCAAAGAGGTCTGGGTTGGAGCTAAATTTCTCTGGAATATGGCAGACATATTAAGGAAGGGAATCCTCTCTGCATGTAGCTGCCAGGATTGTGGTGGCTTTAGAAGAGGTAGAGCACTGCAATCTAAGGTGCTGCACCTGGAGAGGATTCCCACACTAAAGATATCTGCCATTTTCCAGAAAAATGTCATACCATTCCAGACCTCTCTGGAAAGGTTGTTTGAAATGTAATTCATTGGTTGGCTATATCTCAGCCAATATTTTACTTTCTTGACCGACTCTGGACAGTTCTGCATTATTATGTATGCTTTTCAAGAAATGGAAAGCAGATTGAAAAGTTCTAAAAATAGACCATTGATGACATCAAGTTCTAAAAATAGACCATTGATGACATCAAGTTCCAAAAATAGACCATTGATGACATCAAGTTCTAAAAATAGACCATTGATGACATCAAGTTCTAAAAATAGACTATTGATGACATCAAGTTCTAAAAATAGACCATTGATGACATCAAGTTCTAAAAATAGACCACTGAGGAGATCAAGTTCGTAAAATACAGTCTTGATGACACCAAGTTCTAAAAATAAACCATTGATGACATCAAGTTCTAAAAATAGACCCTTGATGACATCAAGTTCCAAAAATAGACCATTGATGACATCAAGTTCTAAAAATAGACCATCAATGACATCAAGTTCTAAAAATAGACCACTGATGACATCAAGTTCTAAAAATAGACCATTGATGACATTAAGTTCTAAAAATAGACTATTGATGACATCAAGTTCCAAAAATAGACCATTGATGACATCAAGCTCTAAAAATAAACCATTGATGACATCAAGTTCTAAAAATAGACCATTGATGACATCAAGTTCTAAAAATAGACCATCAATGACATCAAGTTCTAAAAATAGACCATTGATGACATCAAGTTCTAAAAATAGATCATTGACAACATCAAGTTCCAAAATAGACCATTGATGACATCAAGTTCTAAAAATAGACCATTGATGACATCAAGTTCTAAAAATAGACTATTGACGGCAACAAGTTCTAAAAATAGACCATTGATGACATTAAGTTCTAAAAATAGACCACTGATGAGATCAAGTTTGTAAAATACAGTCTTGATGACATCAAGTTCTAAAAATAGACCACGATGACATCACATTCTGGTACTCTAATTCTGCTCTTTAACATAGGGCTACTATATAAAATTTTCTTACCTTATTTTGATTCATACTATAACATGACAAAATACACAGAACAGGCTCGATAACTGTTGTTCTAAATGTTAAATAAACAAATACCTGGTGTTTGTTTGTTTGTTTATTATGAGTCCATTTGTTCTTTCTTCTGTGATGTCACCAATTTGTTGATAATTCCTATAAGAGAAACAACAGCAGAAAAACCATTATTACTACGCCGACATCTGAGAATACTTGACATAACCATTGCGATTAGGTCTGACTTGAGAAGGTGCTATGACATCATGGTCTAATCCATCTAATGTTGTTAGAAGCTCAGCGAGGTTGGGTTTTGAGTCACAGCTATGGCAGTGTCACAGCTATGGTTGAGGTCTTGATTAGTTAACCTACTACTGAAATCCTAGCAACTGGCATTAAATTTCAGATAACTATTGACCATACAACTGTACTTGGTACCAATATCAATTATTTATAATAAATTGTAAATTTTTCATGAATGGCAAGCACAAGGATAGATTGGTCCGCAAGTGGTGGTATACCAAAATAGATGGGATTCCAAAATATATGGCATTCCAACCTGGACTGCATGATTATAAAGCTAACGACGTCTCCACTGAGCTATAGAGTTCAATGAAATTGCTGAGTAGCTCTCCAAGTCATACAGCCCAAGGCTCTCCTCCTGTTTGACTTTTCTTTGTTTTGTTTAACCCTTTGTCAGCAGGGCCCTCACTAGGACTCAACGACTGGGGGGGTGTAGCTCGGTATTTTGCCGACAAAATGGGCGTGGCTTTTTAGAGATAGAACATCATATTATGGGGGAAACACACGCAAGAGGGGTTCCCGGGGGCATGCTCCCCCGGGAAAATTTTGAAAATTTGAACTCTAAAATGCAGTGAAACACAACCTTTTTAGCTGTTGAACAACAACATTGTAATCATTTGCTAGTTTGATTCTTGTATACACTGTATAATTTGAGACTAGTTTGATAATGCACTCTAGAGCGCTTTACAGTTTTAAATAGGACTAAACCTCTAATTTTAGACACAGGCAGTCTTGGCAACCCCTTGTATTGTTTCTTCATCCTGTTTGCTGCTGCGCGCCTGTATCTGTTATGGCTGGCAAACTGGCATATACAGATATGATTAGCTGGCCGGCATTAGCTCGCAGTTAGCAACCCCCTAACTGTTATTGATACCTAACATGTTGGCAGCTGTGGAAAGTGGATGCTAGTATTCGTCCGCAAGCTATGTGCTGAAGCCTTCCTGACATTTGCTGACACTTTTATTTTGTTTCTCTTGATTTACAACATTTCTTGCCCTTAGTTGTCACACCCCCCGACACCCCCCGTAGCTACAGCCCTGTTTGTCAGCACCAGACATAATTATATATATTTGTCATGAATGGCAAATACAAGGATAGATTTTTCTAAAAGTGGAATAACATAACACAAATGATGGGATTCGAACTTGTAGATGAGAGAGCCAACAATGTATCATTCAGCTGAGCTATAGAGCTCAATGAAATCACCCGGTAATACACAAAGTCACACAGCCCAAGGGCTCTCTTCCCGCTGGACTTATTTCTCTTTTGGCTATGTTGAGGCTTCTTCAGCACCATGCATGCATGCATGGTATAAATTATAAAGATCTTCATCTATAGAAAAGTGTATTTTTATACCTACATTGAATATTATAATTGATTTGGTTCTGCTGTCCTATTGGACTCATCTTGGCTTGAGTTTTGGTCATTTTGAGAAACAGCTTCTGTCTGATGTGTTTGGTCTCCCTGTGTTTCTTGATTCTGGTCACCCTGTTGTTTGACCTCTGGTGAACTGTTTTGTTGTGATTGGTCAGATTGTTTATCACCAGGGTTACCCTCAGTTAATCTCAGGTCCAGTGCCTCTGGCTCAGATACATTGCAAGAGTATTCATAGCCTCCTTTTGACTGCATCTGATCTTGAACATTGTGTATCTAGAAAAGAGCAATGATGTAAACCCCCTGAAAATTCCAGAAAACTAATGACAAATATATACATTTAATCCTTCCTACCCAGGGGTCAGTAATTAGCTGTTTCTTTTTATCTCTTTCTAAGTCAACCCCCTGAAACTTCAAGAAAACTAATGAATTTTTCCTAAAAGGGGGTCAGCAATTAGCTCTTTCTTTTTATCTCTTTCTAAGTCAACCCCCTAAAATCTCAATGAAAGTGATGAGTATATACAATTGATCCTTTCTATCAGGGGGACAGTTGCTTCTTTTTTTCTCTGTCTAAGTCAACCCCCTAAAATTCCAAGAAAACTAATGAGAAACATATACAGTTGATCCTTTCTACAAGGGGGACAGTTGCTTCTTTTTGTCTCTGTCAAAGTCAACCCCTGAAAACTGAAGAAAAACCAATGAGAAGAAAACTGCTGATCCTTTCTACCAGGGGGGACAATTGCTTCTTTTTGTCTCTGTCTAATTCAATCCCCTGAAATTTCAATAAAAACCAATGAGAAAATATAATGCTGATCCTTTCAAAAAAAATTCAATCCAGAGGCCTTTTCGTTGAAAAGGTGTATTCTGTATTGTAAATGAATTGAAGAAGAGTAAACAATTCTTACATCAAATCCTGTTGCTAGCTCTCCAGAGCCAATATGGCCCGTGTGCTGGAAAGAAGGGGAAAAAATAGCATTCTGAGTGAATAAATAGAAATTTTTAACACTTTTTTGCGGCATTCATTTAACCCTTTGAGTGCTGTGGACAGGGTCGAGAGGCAACTGGGCCTGGACAAAATGTAATCGTACCGGGCCTTTAGGTGATTTTCACGCGTTGAATTTAATTTTAAATGTCCTTGTTAAGATTTGTTGACACAGCAGTCATGGAATTCTAAAGAGTGTTTGTGTTGCAGGAAGAGATTCCTAAAGGATCACATTTATTTGTTTACAAAGCTGTACGAATACTGCATTTTTGCTGACAATTTCAGGCATTTTTGCTCTTCTATAGGCCTTTGCAATGAAAGGTTGCTTCAAAGCTTCAAGATATTGAGTTTTCAATGCTTCAGTTCGACCTACTACCTAAACATCTTAGGGACTTGTGTGGGGGTATCGCTGTATGTGTTCAAGAAAGGCTTAGACGATTTTCTGTCTCAAATTCCTGATGAGCCTCAACTTGTTGGTTATACAACGATAGGAAAAGCTGATAGTAACTCTTTAGTTGAAATGATCAAAATTGGATCTTTTTCAAGGGATAAACATCTTAGTGCTAATCCTTAAGATAATATATCTTTAAACCTTGTAATAATAATAAATAATAACAATGCTAAATCATATGAAGCATCTTAAACTTAGTTTTTAAGAAAGTTTCACTGTCCTAGTGGCTGTGCTATTGATGGTATGAGTCTTCAAAGTTCCTGATTCTATATGAGTTTTGCCCGTGACAAGTGACTGGGGGTGAAACTTTTCACCTAGTAACAGGTCAATTTGCCCCACTACTAACTTGCCCTGCCTTAACATGGTCAAGCCAGACTTTTCAAGTCAAATAGCCCCACCATTAAATAAATGATCAAAAACAATAAAATTGAGTGAATCTATCAGTGTGATAAAAGGGGTCAGGGGAAGAGCCCAAACATTAAGCATTTATAGTTCAGTGGGGGCAAGTTGATTATTGAGATGGGGCGAGTTGACTTTGAAGGTTGGCGACTTGACTTTGAAAGTGGGACGAGTTGACCTAGAAGTGGGGTGAGTTAGCAATGGGGCAAGTTGGTAGTGGGGTGAGTTGACTAGAAACATGTTACCCTGACGGGACAGTCATAAACTTTGAATGCTCATTAAATCAATAATACAAGCTCTTACAGTAGATAATAAAACTTTGCACCGAGACTAAATTTTGGCTGCTCAACATGAATGGGGCATCAAAAACTCTTTCCCAAAATCATGAAAAATTTCCATAATCAAAGCCTTACACGGAAAAGGTCTATCCTCTTAATTTTTGGTGTCTTCTGGATGCAAATGGTTTTTTAATTTCTCTTTGAGAAGGCAGCAAATTCCTTGCCTTTCAATGTCTATTCTCTTTTCCTTATTAGCTTCACCCTTAAGATTTATCTTAATTAGCTTTATAGGTGAAGGTGAAGGTGAAATGGTGTTTTAGCGCCAGTCGCTAGGATCTCAGTAGTAGGTTAACTAATCAAGACCTTGACCTTGGCTGTGACGCTACCGTGGCTGGGCTTGAACTCTGACCACACTGAGCTTCTGACACCACTAGTCAGCTGGATTACACCATGACGCCACAGCACCTTAATGGGCAGGCTGGTTCAAATATGGGGTTGGCTAATGAGTAAATTGGGCTAAAAGTGGGGGTCAGGGGTCTTAATAATGTCGGAAAATGCAATTTTATGAGGAGAAACACCCCTTCTTGGATGAAATGGATGAAAGTACCATAATTACGACAGAGACGAAATGGTCAATGAAGAGCAAAAAAACTTTATGAGAACGTAATTATAAACTCAAGACCCTATTAAGAATATGTCGGTAAAAAACTGGCCCCATGTTTTGCTTAACTTGTTATATAGGCCCAATGTTTTGCTTTCTGCAGTATCTACTATCAAATATTCTCATATATAAATTTCCACAATAAATCGGGATGAAAACGACCACTTAAATCAACTCAAAAATGACAATTTCTCAGGGAAGATACCCCGGATGCATTCCATGTAAACATTACCCCGAACGTATGCCAATGTTCTGGAAATCTATGCCAGAAAAACAAAAGAAATTGTTATTTTTAGACACTCTCACCCCAGTTTCTATTCTTATTTTCCATTTCTCACGCCAAAAAAATCCTTCGTCCATGCTGAAGATCTTGAAGCCAAAGTACTTGGTATGCAGCCTGGGAAAGATTACAAGGTCTCCTCGAAAGGAAAATTACTCATTACCTCCCCACTACCATTTTCTTGTTGAATTTGAGTGACTTACAAAATTGATCTTTGAGAAAACTAGGGTGGAAACATCCCCCTAGTCCACCCCATGAGTGTTAGGTAATCTTTAGTATAAGTAGGAACCAAACTAAACAAGGTAGACTAATAGGTTGAAGGTGCTGTGGCGTTGTGGTGTAATCCAGCTGAATCGTGGTGTCAGAAGCTCAGTGTGGTCAGGGTTTGAGCCCAGCCACTGTAGCATCACAGCCAGGGTCGAGATCTTGATTAGTTAACCTACTATTGAGATCCTAGCGTCTGGTGCTAAAACACCATTTCACCTTTACCTAAAACTGGGATGGAAACATCCCCCTAGTCCGCCCATGAGTGCTGCTCCTGGTATTAGACAGGTTCCGTAACCTGTAGTATAAGTAGGAACCAAACTCAACAAAGTAAACTAAAATAGCAGGGACCAAATCAAACACCACCAAACACCCGAAGAAAAGTTTCTTAAAAGTGCAAAAGCCTAAAAAACGGTGGGTTCCACACTCATTACTTTACTTAGGATTAGACATTATTCTTTATAAAGTCGTGCTTACAAAAAAATTGTTAAAGTTAGCTTTATTTTTTCACAACCAAAATACCAGTAACTGGTTAATCTGAGTTTCTGCTAGCCAAAACATGGGCCTAGGCCAGCAAGTTGGTTGGCAAACTTTCGCATTTACGAATTTCAAATAATCATGAAAAAAGAAACATACTTTGAAACCCATTGGCTCTCCTATCATAGTCCTATCAATTTTTGGCCTTCGTCTCTGTGAAGAAAAGGAGAAATTTAGAGGAGAGGGCGAGGGACAATAAAACAAGAAATGAAACGTGTAAATAAATCGAGGAAGGACATTTTTGACACCTTCTTACCGGGGGAGGCTGTTCGTCCACACAACACGGGAAGCATAGGACCACCAAGCTCATTTTAACAACAGAATCCTTCTATTTTATTTAATTGAACTTCCTTCAGTCCTGTCGAAGCTTAAAAACACATAAAACTATTAAAATTTAATATTTTCTTTCGCTTTTTCAACAACTTCTCGCTTCTAGTTGTTCAACTCGACTGAAGAAATCCGCGCACCTTAAAAGGGAGTGGCACTAGTTAGAATTGCACTATGGGAAATTTGGCCACAATTGACAAAAGGCGTGTGGAAATGAAACTGTTTTTTGCTTTTGTTAATTTTTGCCAAAAAATTTTAAAAATATGTAATTAGGTACACATCAGCTACAAAATAATACCAAATTAAGGCATGATTAAATTTTTCATCATACGAGAGAATGACAGAAATATAGTTATATAGTTATATAGAAATATAAAAGGGCATTTCTGCATTCAAGCCACCTCTGAATTATGTCGCCAATACTGTAAATCACGAAATCACGAGCCGTACCAAAGCATTTCACGCGACACGCAGGAGTTTGGATCCATGCATTCACGCGCGAAAAATTTCTCGTTTCACGAAATCACGCAGGGAAAATGGTCCAATAACGCATCACGCAGAACCGTTTGGGGGGCCTCTAGATATGGGTACAATCTTGGACAAAAATTATGAGACAAACTGACATTTTCATTAATATTTGTGTTACCGTTATATTTTACCCCTCCCCCCTTTACTCAATGTTGATCAAATGACGTGGAATTGTTTTCATTATCAATCAACATTGATCCAAGGGGGGAAGGGGGAGTGAGCTATTGATTAGCGAAGCTGAAGTTAAGGAATTGCTGGACTAACTCGGAGTCTTCTGTATGTCTCATTATATTTTGTCCAAGATTGTAGGCATTTTATTTCTTGGCGGCACGTCCCTATCCAAAACTAAGTCGAGTAACCCTCACCCCCCGGCAGTATACTGTGTGCTGTGGTGGTGGATAAACCAGGGAGCCCAGGGATAAACACTAGGGTTTTTTACATCCGGGGGGGGGGACTTCCTTTGTTCGTTATACTAGATGTGCCGCCCAAATGGGTAACTTTTTCAGCGCCAATTTCCCTACATATGGGTTGATTTTTCGTAAAGAATCTCTACACATGGGTAGTGAAATATATAAAAAAAATTTAGACATGTATTGCTTTGAAAAGCCTGATAGAAAGTGCGTTTTGGTTTTCAGCGCAAATGACTTGTCGACGCATTTAGAGTTACTCAGGTGTTAAATTGGGTTCAAACATTTGAGATATTGGTACAAATGGTTAAAAAAATTCGTTGTTTTTCTATACATGGGTGCCACGAGAAACAGAATTTATCGGTAGACATGGGCGGGTTTGGAAAAACTGCGTGGCACATGTAGTCATTTGAGCAATAAAGTACCCATCGGGTTTTACATATTTCCGTGAAAGCACAATCACACTATTTTCCAGAATATGTTATCCCGACCCACACCTTTTTCAAAATGTCTGTTTTTCAACCCTACAGTATATTTGCTAAAGGTCAATCGGTCAAGCCGGAATCAAATCAACCTTTGGGTCCTGTAAGGTGAGAAGAGGGGGCTACCCTGTCATGCACAATCGCCGGGTTAACATGGGGTAAGACGGGAATGTATAACAGTTCTGCGGTGCTTTTTGGGCCGAAATTTCTAGGAATTGGGTATACTTTATCTTGTCGATTTTTCCGAGTCTGTAATGGTTGCAGAGAATCTTTTTCAGTGTTTGGGTAGACCGCGGGACAAGATTTTGGAGAATGTCAGAATATACATGATAACTCGCTTAGTTTTTCATCCCTTCTCTCGTGGCGTTTTCCTATCAATCTCTGAAAATTAGCTAATTGATTAACTAACGAACTAAACAGATAACTAACTAACTAAGTAACTAACTGACTGACTGACTAACTCTCTAACTAACTAACTAACTGACCAACTAACGAACTAACTAAATAACTAACTAAATTACTAACTAACTAACTAACTAACTAACTAACTAACTAACTAACTAACTAACTGACAAACCAATTAACTAATTACCCATCTAACTAAATAACTAACTGACTCACTGACTAACTAACTAACTATCTGACCAACTAACGAACTAACTAAATAACTAACTAAATTACAAACTAACTAACTAACTAACTAACTAACTAGCTAACTAACTAGCTAACGAACTAACTAACTAAATAATCAACTAACTAACTTACTAACTAGCTAACTTACTAACTAACTAACTAAATAATTAACTAACTAATTAACTAACTAAATAACTAACTAACAAGCTAACTAACTAACTAGTTAACTGATTGAAGAAATTTCCAGAAAGGACTTCAAAAAATAAAAACTGCATCAATAAAACTTGCAATATATTTCTATTTGAAAATATGATGTGCATATAATTTTAATTTTGTAAAACATTCTCAATCAGCGTTTATCAGCGTTAAAAATTCTATATTAAAAATTGTAGCTAAGCAACAAGCACTCTAATTATACCAGCATGCTTTGCAGGACGAAGATTCAACTCACTCTCAAACAAATACTGTGTTGTGACGTGACCAAACGAACAATAATTTGAAGAAAAATTGCTTGACGATCAAGGAAAAATCCCTTATAAATTTCAGAACTTCTAATCGCTACAAATTCAACATCGTAAGGACTAGAGGTGTGAAAATACGCCTCAACACAAAAATGAAAGTGCTGAATTCGAATCTGAAGTTATACTGTTCAAGCGACGCAACTGTCATATTTTTTGAAAATGAGGCCCCCTAGTTTATACAGGGTACGTTCTTTGAAACGAAACAAAAGTTTGATTCGATATTGTACCGTTCTTTTCATTGCAGTAACGAAGCTACTTCGCTATTTGTTCTTTTGGAACTTATTCGGTATTTCGTTGTTGTTTCTTGATGTCACGTTAGGTTGCGTGATAATTTAGGACTGGGTCGGGTCTGATTTTCGCGCCAAAATGGCGGCAGAAGAGGAGGGACGTATCCAGAGGTGTTTTGCTACCGGTTTACCGGTATGGGATCCCAAATTCAGATCCCAAAAATTGTAAATTCATTTAATCAGTATGTCTTTGGTTTTGCAATTTTCTATAGAATATGATAAACTTACTGTACAGCACGGTATTACCAACATCTAAAAGAGTTTGTAGCACTCAAAATGTAGGTTTATACAGCCCAAATTTCTTTTAAATAGTCAATCGCGATCAGCCACTTTCGTTGTTGGCGCCAACCATGGTGGCGCCTCAAGGGGTCACTAAACTAAGTATAAAACCGGTAGTCCCAAAAAAACTCTGGATCCGAAGGAGGACGTGGAAAGCGTCACTGCTGACAGAAGACCCTATCGCATCAATATCATGAATAATGTAGGTGACGACTTCTGCCTGAAACTAGACATATTATCTGAGTCGTAGCTATCCCTATTGACCTTTTTAAAGCGGTCTGGGTCGGCGGATCATTTTTCTGGAAAATGGTAGACATGTCCAGTAAGGGAATCATCTCTGCATTCAACGACCAGAATAGCGGTCGCTTTAGGAGAAGAAGTGCAGCATATTTGCCTTTAAATTCACGATTAATGAAATACAAAGAAAGAAAAGGAATCTGCCACGATAAATGTTGAAAATATCTGCAGAAATTCACGAAAGAAGATGCAGGCAACTCACAAACAGGAAAATACTTCATTAATTGCATTTTTGAGCAGATGTAGTGGGGCTTGAATCCATTCTTTCATAAAATGTGTATTTGAAGTAAAATTTGCTGCAGTACCTCTCCTGCAGCTGGAGGGGATTCCCCAGGTCATTGCACGTGGAGGGGATTCCCCAACCAGAAAGTGTCTACCATTTTCCAGAAGAATGCCACGCCGACCAGGTCTCTTTGAAAAGGTCTGTTGAAATGAATTGCTAGGCTAGGAGGCTAAAACAAGTTTGAGCGATCTCGGTTTGCTGTAAGTCTGGGTATGATGAGCGATAACTGGCACTTAGATTTCTGAGATAATAGGTCTAGCGTGAAACTAGACTTACTACTAGGGTCGTAGTTATCGCTATTGAGTTGAATCGTTTTGACACAACAACTCCAGACAGATAACTGTATTAAAACAACGCGTTTCAGGAAGAAAAACAACGCAAAAAAGCCTAAATTAATCATGATTATGCGATAGGGCCTCCGTGGTGCGACGCGGTATGTAAAAACATTAAAAGAAGACTAACCATTTCTGCTCCGGGCAGACGTAACTTTGGGGCTTTATCAGGATGAACTTTTTCGATTGCCATAGCTCTAGCTTCTTGATAATACTACAGAAAATGAAAAATAGTTCACTTTTCGTTCTCTAATTAAAGGGGTACAGTTGACATCGTCTATTTCGAACTCTCAAGGAGAGCTGGATTTTGTCCGAGATAGCGAAAGTTCGAAATAACAGATGACCTATAAAAATGTAACCAATTTATAGTTTTCAGTTTAAGAAAGGACCCCTGATTAACATTAGGATTACTGATCCCACATTTCATCAAACAAGTCAGTTATTTTCAAAATAGGAGTCCAGGGTCATCTGCTTTCATTGATTAATTTCATCCCTACTATCGTTGAGCTTGAGATATTGGTGATGAAGCACATCTCCGTGCGCTAAAGGTAGAGATAACAGGCATCACCTCTGGGTGGGCAAGACAGTTGTGAACAAGAAGAGCAACTTTCTGCCCAGAAGTTCCTGTCAAGTTCTTGTACTGACTTCTCTATGAACAAATCATCATCGACCAAACTGTTTCTTCCGATAGCAGCATGGTAAGACTAAGACTCTGATACTGGCAATCCATCGTGGCTTCTGAGCTTCATCTATGCTGCCATTCCTGCTAAACGAATTTATAAGCATATTTTCGGCCTGTCGGTTTATTCTGACACGAGGAGCTAATAGACCATGATACCACATCACCTTCACGACTATGACGACTATGGCGACTATGACGATAACAAGGGCGAAGATTGGAGTTATTGAAAGAAAATAGTAAAATAAACTTACGACACCCAAATTTTTCCAGTCAAGTAATTCACTCAGTCGCTCTGTTCTGTTTCTTAGAACAATACGCTGCCTTCGGCTCAGCTGACAGAAGTTGAACATATACTAGGAAAGGAATGAGAAGAAGCTTTAAGATCATCAACACCTAACATTAATATTGCATCTTGCATGAAATCCTTGAAAATAAATATATTTCTAGCGAAGGGCAGCCAAAGGCCGTAATTAGTTGCATTTTAGCTAGATGAAATGCAAATGAACAAAACTAAAGAAAATTTTCAACTAACTCACTAACTAACCAAGTCCTGACTGACTGACTGACTCACTGAGTGAATAAAAAACTGACTGACTGACTGACTGACTGATTAACTGGCTGACTGACAGACTGACTGATTGACTGACTAACTGACTGACTGATTAACTGACTGACTGACTGACTGACTGACTGAATGACTGACTGACTGGCTGACTGAATGACTGACTGACTGACTGACTGACTGACTGACTGACTGACTGACTGACTGACTGACTGACTGACTGACTGACTGGCTGACTGACTGACGGACAGAAACCCGACAGAACTAACTTGCTTGTTAGTTAACTTGTACTAATCAACCTATCATAAGCGAATAACTAAAGAACCAACTGCGAAAAAATAGAGTAATATAGAAGAATAAAGCTCACTAACTATACAACAAACTACACTGATATGCGTTACTTGTGGGGAAGTTCAAACCACTACGCCAAAATAACAGGGGACGGGTGAAATACTTTCAAAATTCAATAGTTCAAGATCTAACCTGAGCTAATTGCCGGACTGATTCATCCACAGCCTTGAACCGCCGATCAACAATGAAAATTCCATACGAGTCTGGGTCCGCTATATGTTCCGCCATGAAGCGTCCGAAACCGGAAAGGTTAGTGGACACATTTGGGACACCCATGACAGTGCACTCGGCTAAAAGATATGAAAGCCAGGCATAATTAGACAAGGATAAAACTAACATGATGACAGTAACAGAAAAAAAGTACATATTTTAATGAGTGGGGATACTTGGATCGATTTTTCCACAAGTGGCATGCAACAATTCGCGGGATTTGAATCTAGGCCAACATGAACACGAAATTAATCTATTGCAACTGAGTGGTCGGCAAAAGTGCTCTGGCAACTAGTAGGCACCCAGTTCCAGAGAGTTGGGTATGTTCCACTTCTGTGATCAGTTGGTAACTGATTTCCGTCAGTCACAGTCTCAGGGCTCCTGCGACCCTGATCAAACATATCCTATCAATTCAGACTAGTTGTTGACATGTCGACATAAGTTAGCGGTTACAAAAAGTCGGCGTTAGTTCTATTGTAACATAACATAATTAAACTCTGATCTAGGTTTTAGCTCTGACTACAATGCCTGCCAGAATTACTTGGAACGCCCATCATATGTTCAGGCTTTTTCATTATGCGACACCCGCTGACTCGATCCCCCCTCCCCCCTCCCCCGGAAACAATGTTGTTTTGTAATGTTTAAGAATGCTTCAGCGTGATCTGAATGTTCATTTCCTTACCGATACCTGGAAACGTTGTGTCATTCAATCAACCAACATTGTTTACGGAGGGGGAGGAGATATCTTACGGGTAGTAGGAAAACCAATCTGGAGTTCCAGGCAATTTAGCAGGCATTGCAGTTGTTCAAATGTCGACACAAGTTAGCAGTTACAACTACATTAATTCCGAAAATAATCGGACCCATATATTTCGGACAAAATATTTTCGGACCAAAAAATTTCGGACGATATTTTACCTATTTCGGACGATTTGCCATTCCGATTTCGGACGACAGAAAAGGCTAGGTGTTTAGAATTTTTCTTTGTAAAATTAATGAAACTAACCGTATTAAAATAGACTTAATCACATCCTTTCCACTAATCGATTCTTGGGTAACTTAATGAGCATACAAGGACTCAAACTATCGCTTTTGAAACTGATTTGCAAACGCGTCAAAATTTAGGTCTTACGATTGAAAATGATTTGTTGGATTTGAAGGAAGAAATTCGAGGCCTCCTTTCTAAGTATGAGAAAAAAGGGTGAAAATAAAATTCGGACGTTAAAAATTTCGGACTACCTAAAATTTCGGACATTAATATTTTCGGACAAACAAATTGTCCGAAATTAAAAGTGTCGGAAAATTTTCGGAACTAATGTAGTCGGAGTTAGTTCTATCGTTACGTTCTACAACCCCTCACAAAATTCTGAGACCCTCCGTCCTCCCCTCGACAGAGCAATGTTGTGTTGATAATTCGATTCACAGGCATCTCATACACGGTGCAAGTTGATTCTAATACCAACATTGCTTTGTCAGGGAAGGGGAACAGATGGTTTACTTCGAAAAAACAAGGAAAATCATATTTGGAGAAGGTTCCAACTGGTCTCACTATATTTTCTGAGGGACTGTAGGTCCAAAAAAATTTGGCATTAAACATCGGTTTGGGTCGTCCGACATCCAAATACCGTTGTTATGCAAATTAACATTGAGTTACCTGGTGTGTAACCCCAGGGTTCGTAATAAGAGGGAAAAACTCCAAGATGACATCCTCTGACGAATTCATCGTAGTCCAGTGGAAACAGCGCATTTGTTGATGAAAGAAATTCAGGGTAAAAAATTATCTGAAAGAAAAAATAAAAAGACAAACTTAGTTGAGACATTTCGAATACTACACACCGACAAATACAAATTTGAAGACGTTTTAGGGTCAGTATTTGGGAAAATTTGTTAGGCCATTCCTCGCACCAGAACGAGGTTCGTGAAAATTAGCACGACTATTTGGCTGAAAATAGACTTACCCTAAGTCTAAATCTTTATTCATCCGAACACATAGTCATGCGTGTCAATTGATAGCGCTGCGAAGGAGACAATGAGAAAAGTGAACGGAGATTTAGACTTATACACTTGTGCAGGTCATGAATAATTAATGAGCTTGATGCAAGCTCGTTGTTTCAGCAAATTTTCGGGGGTCATGATAACAACTATTAAACAATGAAGGAAAGAAATCTAGATTACCCAGGCAATGTATACAAAGGATTTTATCTTATCACGGCACGTTATCTCATTGTATTTTAAAAAGAAAGCTTCGCGGTAACCCCCTCGCAATTTTCATGCAGCGATTGCTCCTCTAATTCGCATTGTTTTATTTCAATGCTGCTGTATTGTCTTTGTCCAACATCAAAGAGAATGCCGGCGGACAGAAATCTGTCCGCCTGTTCAGGAAAAACAAAGGAAAAAGCTCATTAATTATTCATGACCTGCACAAGTGTATAAGTCTAAATCTCCGTTCACTTTTCTCATTGTCTCCTTCGCAGCGCTATCAATTGACTCGCATGACTTTGTTTTCGGATGAATAAAGATTTAGAATTAGGGTAAGTCTAGGCTGAAAATTGATCGCTACCTAAATTTGGTCACTTAATTTCCCCCCTCCACCCAAAATCAATGTTGTTCTCTTATTTTCTCCATCGGGAAGCGATCATCTAACGAACCAATATTGAATCAGTGGGATGGGGAGATATGTTCATGTTCATGGGTTTTGGTTAAAATCACACCCATGTTTAGACAATTTTCAGGGTAAAAAACCCATCTACAGGGTGGCCCAAAAAAAGGGACCCCCTAACTAAATAATTTATTAATAATTTATTCTTAAGTTGGAATTTCATGAAATTAATACTACATGATATTCAACTCAAGTGAGATATATCATGTAAATATCGTGATGATATCGGTTAGTATCTCTAAATAAATAGGCTTTAAAACTTTACAATCCAAAAACGTACTGTAACAAAATATGCAACTTTATACCCTTACGTAATCCTTACGCAACAAAACAGAAAAATCAATAACTCATTCTTTCAGTCAAATGATATTCAAAATGTCCTCAATCCTGCTCAAACACTTCACTACTATGACTGACCATGCATTAATGGTCGTGACAATTTTACTCTGGGATAATGATTCTCCTTCACGCACGATTGCAGTACAGTACGCAATGATGGAATATAAACAGCTGGTTTTGGGACATCATGAATTTAATGTCCCATTGCGCCGAGATGGAAGCTCTTATCACCAACATATTTCTACACGATAGCGCACTTGACTTGAATATTACCTGGTATGAATTTGATAAAATTCCTCCTTGAGAAAATTTATACAGAAATTATTTACGAAAGGGGGTCCCTTTTTTTTGGGCCACCCTGTATATGGGCGGCACATACCCGTACCCAAACTTTACTAAGTACCCTCCCCCCCCGGGTAGTACATCGTTACAATTAAAGTCGGTCTCGTTCATAAGGAGATGTAGCATGTGTAACTAAGATAGGCTTCTTTGGTTCCGCCTTGAGGACGTTTCAAGGGTTCAAGATACGCCCTGAGTGCCCTCCTTGCTGGTGTTGTCTCGTCCGAGCGTAATAAATGACCGATTTAATTGAGGGCTCTTTTTTCACTCTGATACTCCATCTTTCCTCTATGGTCTACAAGAAGATGTTTTTATTGTTTATAAAGAGCCTTTGTTGTTCTCCTGTTGTTGTCGTTGTCCTGTGCTATTGTTGTCCTTATTGGTTACAAGGAACTATCCTTTATAAGGAACCTTTGGTCTGAGTTGAGTTCTTCAATGTTTTGACAAAATAAGGCTGAAAGTTCCATATACTGTTCCTTATCGTGAAACGTTGAATACTAAGTTGTACTGCAAATTCATTTATATTCGTGCACACCAGTGAATCTTCACACACAAAATGCCTTACAATCAGTACAATAACGCACAAAAGCAGTGCAATCCACAATAGTTAGCAAAAATACCACCACATCAAGCATAATAAGCCAACACATTAAGCATTATAACCCACCACAGTAGTGCTTATCCACCACAGTAGGCAAAAACACCACCACAGTACGCAAAATATACCACCACAGTAGTGCGTATCCATCACAGTATGCAAAAATACAACCACATCAAGCATAATAACCCACCACATCAATCATAATAACTCACCAAAGTAGTGTATATCCACCACAGTACGCAAAAACACCACCACAGTACGCAAGATATACCACCACAGTAGTGCATATATCAAGCATAATAACCCACAAAAGTAGTGCTCATCCAGCACAGATCAAATCATACAAATCACTGTTCAAACAATTACAAATGTTTGACTAAAAATGTTTGATCGTTTGGCCAGGGCCTTACCTTGACTTTATCTGTGCGTTGATTGAACAGTTGAATTCTTCTTACATGATTAAGAATAGCATCAGTACCATCATCCAACATATTGTGTGTAACGACTGGTGGGAGGCCCTTTCGTTGCGTTGCGTAGATACACCGCTTCAATTTGACTAAGTCTTCTTTCTTTAGTAATTCGTCACCCTCTGGTAAACGACCACTGAAAAAGGAAGTACACGTATTTTTTTATAAAGAACCTAGCTCAAGGCCTAGTTCTTAAAGTCCCTTATTTTTTGACCTCTTTTTAGACGATTGTACTTCCAAAAGTTCCTTAATAGTTCCTTAATTTTAACAGCACATACAGTTAATGACTACCGTACAGAGACATTTGCATGTAAGCAAAGCTCTAGACTACTCAAGGAAACATTTGATACATGCGTAAAGTACAATTTATGTGATTTTCGACTGCAAATGAATGGAACGGGCTTTCTACTTCTTGATTATTTGCTGTGATAAAAATATTCAACAATGAAAAGTTCCGTAATGATTTTCTCTTTAGTAGTATAAGTTCTTTAAATTTTCAGGCCTTCTACATGTAGGTTCCTTATAAAGTAGTTCC
This sequence comes from Chrysaora quinquecirrha, assembly GCA_014526335.1. Taxonomy (NCBI): domain Eukaryota; kingdom Metazoa; phylum Cnidaria; class Scyphozoa; order Semaeostomeae; family Pelagiidae; genus Chrysaora; species Chrysaora quinquecirrha. The sequence goes on from JACTAT010000215.1 coordinate 401,936, forward strand.
TTATAAAAAAAAAGCGTGAACACGTATTATTTTTATAAGAAACCCTTTATAAGAAACCCAGACTCTCGAATGGCCAAAAATTTAAGAAACTCCAGTACTGGAAAATTTTTACGTAGGAAACCTTTCACTTCAGACAGCAAAAATGTTCTTTTATTTCCTGGGTTTCGTTTGCAATAAAGCATTTCTGTGACAAGTAGACCAACAGAAAACCCATATGCATTCAAATACGATGGATAAATAGGTCTGGAACATCACGGAGATAGAATAACTATATTGCCCATATGGATATTCAAGAAACTTTTAAGAAACTTTCAGTACTCAAAATTTGAAAATTTTAAGAAACTTTCAGAACTTGATTAGCCTTCTAGTTTCTAATAAAAAAAAAATAGGTGTATAACTTTGAGAGGCACAAAAGAGTTTTTGACATCAATTTGTTAATTCACCATGCAAACTTCTAAAGTATTATCAACGCATTCTCAAAGCCCAGGGGGGTACTCATTAACTTTCAATACGGGGGGTCCATGCCAATATTTGGGGTCTGAAAACTTAAGCTTATTCAATATTTGGGGTCTGTGAATTATAACATGAACAAAATTCAAAATTTGGGGTCCAAAAATCTGAAGGAAGAATCTTGCGATTTGGTGCGATTCATTACAATGACACATCCAACTGCCAAGAGCTTATAAATTGTAAATTGTCATGAAACTGGTGGCTAAACCTGAGAAAACATTTTAGGTGTCCAAAAATAGATAGCAATATTTGGGGTCTTCAAAAAATTAATTTCAATATTTGGGGGTCTGCAAGAAAATAGTGGCATGGACCCCCCGTATTGAAAGTTAATGATTACCCCCCCCCCTGGGTCTCAAAGCACAGGGCAGCAACTCTGTTATGCAATCCGATTGGCTGAAAATGTTCGAATACGACGTAACGATAGGGCATTATTACATGGCGTTCAAACATACGGCTGTTCGGACCGGCAAAGGCGCAATCTGATTGGTTCTTCATCGGTCTGTACAAGCCGTATTAACCGGTGATG
>JACTAT010000215.1:403471-518000 GCA_014526335.1 Chrysaora quinquecirrha
TAAAGTCTTTGAGGGTGATTCCGCTTTGGTTCTCTTGAAGGTTGTCTCTGTGTATCCCCCAAACGGTTTGCATCTTCCATGATCATTGTAAACACGGTAAAGAAATCTACAAAGAAATTACATAAATAATATAATAAAACATTATTAATATACCATTTTATTCATAACGTGACTAGATACCTGAAAGAGGAAAATTAGGAAGGAATCCTTACTCCAAAATGATTAAAAACTAAAGATAAAAGGATGAAACAGTAAATAAAAAGGTTACTTATTAAGAATAAGTATATATTAGTTATATTAGTAAATATAACTAAATATAAAGATTATTCAGTTTGAAATGACTGACAGAGCAAGAAAAGATCTTGTTCTCGAATATCTTCAAAGTAAGACAATTAAGGAAATAACCCTTCATTTTATACAGCCTCATCCCACTCTATGATTTCCAAATGCCTCCCCCCCCCGTCAAAAACTAGGTCGTATTTTCAACTCTACATCTGGCAGCCATATTTTGAGTTGGACCACGAGTTTTTCCTTCTTCTTCGTCGTCAACCAAAAGAGCGTATGTAAACTAAAAGTTCGGCCAACGATTATTTTGTAGAGGACGTCAGTAAGCCAAAACATCTCAGATGTTGTGATGGCATGGCAAACCGTACCAACATTTTGGCCTATTTTCAGCCAACATTTTTGCCAAAAATCTTGGCACGGTTTGTCCCATTTTGTGCCAGGGAGGGAGAAGTAAGGGACCTTGTCCATTGAAAGTCTAATTGTTAGACGCCTATTAGACACCATGAAAATTTGACGTTCGTCTTATCATTTTAGCTCCTCGTCTAATTAGACCATTAGACAAAAAATTTAGACGATTATTAGACGCGCATTAGACTAAATTAGACTGCAGGGTTTTGCCGCATTTCATCCAGATTAGACGTAGCCAGCGCAAGCACAAATGGTTTACCTTTGGGAGAAATTATTTGACACTTAAGAAACTCTATTTCAACCTGTTTTGTAGTGATAACATGCGGCAGTAACAATAGATCTTTTGTTACAACAAACATGTAAAACACCCCATTAGGGCCTGTTTATATGGACAAAATCATCCCACCTTCCAGCCCGTCAGCTGAGCAGTGAGACGAAATTCTCACGAGTTTACATGTAGAATTCAATCCCACCTTCCAGCCACTTGTCTCATATTTCCGCTTTTGTTTAATTTTCTCAGACAATAGGATTATGTCTGGCGCTTGCGCATAATGACAAATTTCATCCCACCATCCAGCTTTCATTCCAGCGTTTATATGAGAAAATTTCATCCCACCCAGGTGAGATCCCACCTCTCCATGAGTGAGATCTCAACTGACCGGATGAAACGTTTTCCATATAAACAGAAGATGAAAATCACAAAGGTTTGTATTGGAAGGTGAGATCTCACCTCTCAGCTACAGGGCTGGAAGGTGGGATGATTTCCCCATATAAACAGGCCCTAAGTGCCCTATAGGGATTTAGTTTTGCAAATTTGCTTCTTTGACAAATGGGGATATTCACCGCAATGGTCTAAAAATGTCTAACTGCGTCTAATTTCGTCTAACTCTCACAGGTCTTAAATGCGTCTAATTATTTCAGACGCTGCTCGAATTCTGCCATGCGTCTAATCAGACTTGCTGATCGTCTAATAAGACGAAAAAAACGTCTAAAATATTAGACTTTTTAGACATCCAATGGACACGGTCCCTAAGCAAGGTTGGCAAGAATGCATGCAAAAAACCGCGAATAAGCTGTCCTCGCGCTAAGGCCGTGCCATGAACATCCAGTACCAGGAAAAATTGCCAGAAGATCAAACATGGCAACATAAATTTCCGAGAAAATTTTAACCAGTCTCAAAAAATTGCAGTTTGCGGACATAGCAACGAAAATACGGAGCTAAAGGTCCGAAACAAAGAGCCCGGAACCAAAATACAGATAAAAAGTCTGGAACAAAGTCCGGAACAAAAAGTCCGGAACAAAAAGTCCGGAACAAAAAGTCCGGAACAAAAAATCCGGAACTAAAAGTCCGGATCCTAAATTCCGGAATCCAAAGTTTGGAACAAAAACTAAGGAACAAAAATAGGGAACGTTACTCAAGCAGCAACCATCTTGGTGGCAATCAGGTTTTTTGCCATGGTCACAGGAACCAAGTTAAAATATTACCACAAACAAGGCTTCATCAATAGTGTTGAGTGAGTCTCCATTACTGCCTTCTGCAAAATATTCCTTCCTTATTTTAGCCCAGTGAGTTCGTTCGCTTGATGTTAGAGCGGCAATTTCTTTCTCAGCCTCATTAGCAGCTGTAAACAAACAACAAATAGGTAAATAAGTTATACTGTAAATAAACACAAGTTATACTGTAAATAAACACACAATCAAAAATAGAAACTATGAATAACTACAAAACAACAAGTAGGTACCGCACATAAATAAACAAACAACAAATAAATAATACAAATAAATAAACAAACAAAAAATAGATAAAGAAATAAACAAACAGGAAATAGATACTATGAATAAATACAAAACAACAACTAGGGACTGTAAGAAAGTATACAAACAGCAAAATAGATGGTATGAGTAAATAAACAAACAAAAATTGAAGCTGTAAATAAATAAACAAACCGGAAATACTGTAAATAAATAAACAAACAAAAAATAGATACTGTAAACATAAATCAAAGAACAAATTGATACTGTAAATAAATAAGCAGACAAAAAATATATGCTATAAAAAATAAACAAAACACGAGTTTAGATACTGTAAAGAAATAAACAAACAACGAAAAGAAGCTGAAAATAAATAAACAAACAGAAAATACTGTGAAAGAATAAAACAAACAAAAATAGATAATATAAATAAAGAAACAAACAACAAACATATACTGTAGATGAATAAAGAGCCAAAATAGATACTGTAAATAAATACACGAACAATTTAATTTGTTTATGGGCTAACTTTTACAAAATTCCAATCCGCTTCCCTTCTCAAAGAGAGCTTTAAAGATTTCAGTCCCAGTGATATTAATGCTTGTATATTTTTACTTTGAAAGATTTTAGAAATCTGACTTGCAGCTTACCCGTGTTTATGCCCGGCCTGTTCCTGCATTAAAACGTCTGTACAAATACACACAATAGAAAATTCAACAGAAAATTACAACAATACCCCCTGATTTCAAGCAAAAATCATACCTATCATCTGTTCAGAGTCCTTTTTAATCCATTCAAATTGACTCTCCAAGTCCAGGATACCCAGGGGGACACCATGAGCATCAACCGTATGCATTTTGTAGTAATGTCCTTTTGAGAAGACGACGATATGCTGTGAATATAAAAAATTATAAAAAAATTGAGAACAATAGAACAATAAACAAACCAAAGGAAACTGGAATAGAATGTTTTAACAAATTGTATGAAGGTGGAAGTAATGGTAATAGGCATCTCAATATTGTTGGAAAAAAGGTTACAGTACTTGGCAACACAGAAAAGACTAGTAGAATATTGAATATTTGCCTAGAAGGGCGGAATGAAGAAGTATATGAAGAAAAGATGATAAGGAGAAGGGAAAGAAAAAGAAAAACGATAAGATGGAAAACAAGAAGATACAGGAGAAGAAGAAGAAGAAGAAATGCAAAAGGACAAAAAAAGATTAAAAGAAGAAGAGGATGAAAAACAAGAAGAAGAAGGCAGTGACAGAAGAAGAAGAAGAAAATTTGGAAGGAGAACAAAGAGAGGAGGAAGAACAAAAGAACACGAGCAAGAACAAGAAGAAGAGGAAGAAGAAGAGGAAGAAGAAGAGGAAGAAGAAGAAAAAGAAGAATGAGAACTATAATAATGACATGATGGAGAAGACGAAGATGAGGAAGAGGAAGCAGGGGAGGAATAAGAAGAGGAAGAGAGGGCAAGAAGAGAAAGAAGAAAGAAAAGAAGAAGAAAAGAAGAAGAAAAGCAAGATGGAAAGAAGACAAAAAGGTAGAACAGGATAAAGAGGGAGAAGAAAGGAGAGGAAGAAGGAGAAGAAAAAAAGAAGACAAAGATGGAGATGAAAAATATTAAGAAAGAGAAGAAGAAAATGCAAAGACTGAGAATAAGAAGAAAAGAAAGAAGGCAAGGGGGAAGAATGAGAAGAAACAGAAGATCAGAAGAACAAAAACAATCTGATTAAGAAGCAGGGAGAAAAAAGAAGAGAAGCAGAAGAAGTAGAGCAAAGAAAACAAAGGAGAAGAAGAAGAACCATACAAAGAGAAAGAAAAGAAGATAAAAACAACAAAGAGGAATAACGAGAGTTCAAAGAAGAAGGAAAAGAGGAGGAAGAAGAAGGATAGGAAGTATAAGAATAATATAAAGAAGAAGGAGATATTTAATAATAAGGAGAACGGGAAGAAGAGTAACAACAATAAGAAGAATGATAAAAAGAAGAGTAAGAAGACAGAGAGGAAGATGAAGATGGTTAAGAAGAAAAGGATTAAAGAATTCAAAGAAGGAAGGTGGTAAAGCAGCAGAAAAAGAACGTAGGGAAGAAAGAAGAGCAGGGATTAGGAAAAAAGACGAAAAAGCAGAAGAAGAAGAAGAAGAAGAAGATGATGGTGATGATGAAGAGGAAAAAGAAAAAGAAGAAGTTAAATATAAATATAAAGATAAAGAAGAAGAAGAAGAAGAAGCAGCAGCAGCAGCAGTAGCCGAAGAAGATGGTTATGAAGAAGAAGAAGAACAAGAAGAATAAGAAGAAGAAGGAGAAGAAGCAGCAGCAGCAGCCGAAGAAGATGGTGATGAAGAAGAAGAAGAACAAGAAGCAGAAGAAGAAGAAGCAGAAGAAGCAGAAGAAACAAATAACAAACAGAGAAAAAACAAACAAGCACACACAAAATGAAAATAATGAATTAGAAGCTAAATATGAAGAAAAACAAAACACCTCTGAGCCATCAACATGTTTGCATTCGTCAATTTCTTCACCGGGTATCCTAAAAATCCAATCAATGAAGAATTGGACCAATGTGGTAGTATTACGGTACTATAATGACAATACTAATTAAAATTTTAATATAATCACATCCATGGCCGAGCCTATCTATGCGTATCATATAGGTTATACGTTACAGGTAATACGGCAGTACTTTTGCTGCGGTAAACTAAAAATTGGTGAATTGGTGAAAAACAATTGCTGATGCCAATGCTGATACAAACTATGATGCTTATACCCCTATGAATGCCAATAGAAATGCCTCGAGCAATAGCAATACCTAACTGCTGATGCCAATAAAACTGCCAAAACTAATACTAATGCTATTACCAATGCCAATTTTATACCTTTGATGCTAATATCACTACTAATGCACCCAATCAGATGATTTAAAATGCAATACAAACACTGCTGTGTAAAAAATTCCCTCATAATGCCACATACAAAGAGGTATTGTATTCCTTATCACAAGCGGTTCGTGTTCCTCAGATTCCAATGCTAATACCAAAGTTAATGCCAGTATTACTACAAACACTGCAAATGCTACTGCTCATAAAAATATAGATGCTAATACCACTATGAATGCCAGCAGTAATACCTCGACTTATAGTGTTGACAATACCAATACAAATTCCTATTACCAATGCCAATTTTAATGCCTTTGAATGAAGCGGTACTACCATTAATACAGTAAATCAGATTATTTCAAATTCAATACCAGTTGTTGCTCTCCTTGTTGTGCCAAAAATCCTTTCATACTGCCACATACAAATAGGTATTATGTCTCTTATTACAAGCAGTTTAGGTTCCTCAGATTCATATACAGATACCAAACTCAATGCTAATATTAATACTAATGCTATTAATACAAATACTGATGCTTATACCTCTGTGAATGCCAATAGAAATACCTCGAGTAATACCAATACTTATACCACAGTTAATGCAGATACACAAAACACTACCAATACCTCTTCAAATACTATTACCAATGCCAATTTTAATACCTTTGATGTGGTACTACTATGAATGAAAGAAACCAGACTACTCAAAATGTCAGTTTTGGCTTACCTTGTTGTGCCAAAAAATCCTTTCATACGGCCACATACACGGAGGTATTGTCACTGATACAAATACAGATTCTAATACAAATGCCAAACTCAATGCCAATACTAATACCATCGCTAATGCTGCTAATAATTCAAATGCTAATGCTCATGCATATATGAATTCTGATGCCAATGCTGATACAAATACTGATGCTTATACCTCTGTGAATTCCAATAGAAATACCTCGAGTAATACTAATACTTGTACCACTGCTGATGCAGATACACAAAGCACTACCAATACCTCTTCAAATACTATTACCAATGCCAATTTTAATACATTTAATGCTGGTACTACTACAAATAAAAGAAATCAGATTATTTCAAATGCAATACCAGTTGTTGCTTACCTTGTTGTGCCGAAAATTCTTTCATACTGCCACATGCACAGAGGTATTGTGTCTCTTATCACAAGCGGTTCCAGCTCTTCAGATTCAACCTGCTTCTTAAATTCCAAGAGAAAGAAAACAACACCTGCAGCACGTGATGTTTGCACTTTGGTTGGCACCCAGCCACTCTGATCCAAACAATAGTAGTTGCTGTTGATCGTTATTGGTGAACGACCCATCAAATAGACGTATTTCTCCCTGCAATGGTTGATGCAATACAAGATATTGAAGAAAGATACAGACCATTACTATGCAACACTGGTCACAATATAAAATGCAATGCAACACAAAACCATTCAACACAAAAAATACAATATAAAACAATATAATACACTAATTGATTGTTATTGGTGAACGACCCATCCAATAGACGTATTTCTCCCTGCAATGGTTGATGCAATACAAGATATTGAAGTAAGATACAGAACAATACAATGCAACACTGGTCACAATATATAATACAATGCAACAAAAAACCATTCAACACAAAACAATACAATATAAAACATTATAATACACTATAATACAAAAAAATACAGTGCAATAAAATAGAGTTAAAAAAACAACCTACAGAATAAGATTCAATAGAATATAAAACAAGACAATACAGAACAATACAGTGCAATACAATACAATACAATATTAAACAATACAATGCACGATACAATATGACACAATACCATACACAATACAATACAAAACAACAAAATACAATTCAATACAATACAATACAAAACAAGACATTACAATGCACGATACAATATGGTACAATACAATACACAGCTCAATACACAACTATATACGTCAGAAGGAGCATACAATTCAATTCTTCCTCCGAACCGTCAGACGCCAATTTCTTCAGCACAGAATCTTTATGCATTATCTTTAAGATAATGCAAAATACCGCCCGACGTTTTACATAAAGATTCTGTGCTGAAGAAAATGGCGTCTGACGGTTCGGAGGAAGAAGAAATGCTCCTTCTGACGATAGTTGCCTGTGCCAATTTTATTGATTTAAGGAAGAAGTGTATTTTAAAAAAGGAAAAAGGTTTTGGATGAAGAAATGGCTAAAATTGCTGTAATCTTACCTTTCCACGTCTTCTTGTGGAATTTCTTGACTGTTCTCCTCAGCTGCCGCCATGTTTCCAAATGGCACCGAAGTACTTCATTTAATCATGAATGTTCGCATCAGGCGGTTTCTTTTGATGTTTCATTAGATTTTCGGAATAAAATCAAATCCATTTGATTTTATTCGAACTACTTTTAGATATTTTTTGGTGGTTTTTCAAAATCTTACACAATATTTTTAGAGTGTTACACGGTTAGATATTTCATTAGATAATAAGAACGTGAATATCTAATTGAAAATCTAATGGAATATCTAATCGTGTAACCCGGCCTTTATATGGTGTTCGAAAATACGTACAAAACAAAACAAGACAATACAATGCACGATACAATATGATACAATACAATACACAACTCAATACACAATACAATACAAAACAATTAAATACAATACATTAAAATACAATACAATACCATGCTATGCAATATAATATACTTTACAACTCAATACAATACAATTCAAAAACATGCAATACAATACGAAACATTACATTACAGTACAGTTCAATACAATACAATTCAATACAACAAAGCAATGTCTCTGAACTGTAGTACGCTATCTTAAGGATATATGCAATGAATTTTTGTTTATTTTCAAATGAATATTGACTATTATAAAATGGTATTCGATTGAACGATTACTCGGTAAATGCAGGAAAATATTCGGACCTCAGTTTCTTGTACGGACCTCACTACGTTCGGTCCGTACCTCGTGCTTCGGTCCGAATAGACTTCACAATCGTTCAATAACCGCATATTACTTCTTACTGTATCTGGCAAGCTGATTGGCATTCAAAACATAATACCAATCCAACTTTACCTTTCTGACTGGTTAAAAGGTGGGACTAACAGCAATGAATATAAATGCAAACGTACCACCAATCCGTGTGATAGTTTGGTGCCCACCAAGACTTCAATTGCAAAATACGCTGAATCTTTGGACCAGTTGTGACCAAGAACTCCTAAAATCGCGGAAAAAATGAAAAAGCAATGCCTTTGGCTCTTGCCAAACGATCAAACATTGTCAAACATTTCAAATTTGTTGCCAAGAAATGAAGCAGTTACAAACTCCTAAAATCACAGAGCAAGCAAGCAAGCAAGCAATCAAGCAAGCAAGCAAGCTAGCAAGCAAGCCAACAAGCAAGCAAGCAAGCACACAAGCAAGCAAGCAAGCAATCAAGTAAGCAAGCTAGAAAGCAAGCAAACAAGCTAGCAAGCAAGCAAACAAGCAATCAAGCAAGCAAGCAATCAATCAATCAAGCAAGCAAGCAAGCAAGCAATCAAGCAAGCAAGCAAGAAAGCAAGCCAACAAGCTAGCAAGCAAGCAAACAAGCAAGCAAGCAAGCAAGCCAGCAAGCAAGCACACAAGCAAGCAAGCAATCTTTATTTGTTAATGCCGGTCAGGGGTTCTGGCAGCTATACAGCTGATGTGAACCTGCAGCTTGTGCCCCTAGACTGATATTCTAGAACAAATACCCTGGGTACTCATTTACCGACCTCGGAAGGATGGACAGCTGAGTTACCTGTAGGCTTGTGGAAAGTGGTCCCGACGAGATTCGAACTCAAGACCTTACGATCGTGAGCCGAACGCCTTGAACACTCGGCCACACCACCTCTGAATGCCAATCAGAGATGTGAATGAAAATCAATATTGTGCAGGCTCTTGCCAAACGATCAAACATTGTTTGTCAAACATTTCAATTTTTGAAACTGCAACTAGAAACCAGAAACTCTTTAAAATCACATAGAAATGAAAAGGTAATATTATGAGCTCTGATCAAACGATCAAACATTGTCAAACATTTCAAATTTGTTGCCAAGCGATGAAGCAATTACAAACACCTAAAATCACAGATAAGTGAATGAAAAGCAATATGGTGTAGGCTCTTGCCAAACGATCAAACATTGTTTGTTAAACATTTCAATTTTTGTCAAGCAATGAAGCAACTAGAAACTCTCTAAAATCACATAGAAATGAAAAGGTAATGCTATAGGCTCTTGCCAAACGATCAAACATTGTTAAACATTTCAAATTTGTTGCCAAGCAATGAAACAATTACAAACTCCTAAAACCACAAAGAAATGAAAAAACCAATGCTCTAAGCTGTTGCCAGACGATCAAACATTGTTACTCAAACAATTTGTTTGCCAAGCAATGTTTCAAAATACCAGCTTGTTTGTTAAAGCTCAACCGAGTTGAAACTTTTCAAATGTAATCGCAACTCTGTTTTTACAGTGATTTGACCACAATGCAGGGCTGAATTAGTTAATAATGGGATGAAACCTCTCATTTTATCGACCCCTAAGAAAACTAAATTAAAGGAAGGCGTCCTTGAATAGAAGCCATAAGAAGCACAACGAAGAAACAACCCTTAAAGCAGGCAAAAAGCTAAGGGAGCATGGGGGGCATCGACCCCCAAGAGATAATTTTTGCCCCTCTTTGCCGCTCTAAAAATTATAGGATGAACCAATGTTTTGTTGTTTTGTTGAAATTTGAAATTGAAATTTGGAGGCCATTGAAATTTTGAGGCTTTCCAACACCGTTACTTCAGCTGTTTGAGCCTCCAAATCACAAGCTACGAAGCATGACCCTTCTCTCTTCGCTCAGCCGACCCTGATTCCCAAATTCGGAGCTCGCAGAGATGGAAGAAGGGTGGGTCAAACAGGTGATAAGAAAAAATGTGATGATTTTCTAGTTGTTTTACCCAATATGAAACTTGAAAAGGAAAGGACGTCTCCCCGATTTTCTTCAACAGGAAATGGTGTGGTCACCAAAACTTTTTCCCCGGGCCCCATCTCCAGACTCTCGTGAGCCTATTCCTGACCCCCACCCCAAACCTTTTAGTGCTGGCTTCATGCCTGCTTTGAAGAGGCACAACAAAACAAGCTTGCCAAAAAATTAGGTGCAACCATATCGTCTCTATTCAAGGAAATACGGAAAATGAAATGAGGGGTGCAAACGGATTTAATACACCATTTCAACATAGAGCCTCGTTTTCAAAATTTAAGAAAATTTTTTCGTACAAAACTTTCGACCCCAGATTCAGATTGACCATCTTTATTTGAGTGCTGAGGCAAATTTTCTTGCTTCTAACACTTACAATGTTGATTTGAAAGCGACGAGAAGTTTGAAAATTTATTAAGGATTTTACCGTGAAAAATCACTCCGGGTGAAATTCTACACCCTCAGTCGTTTATCACGGTCAAATCCCTTATAAATTTTCAAACTTTTAATCGTTATAAAATCAGCATTGGATAGAGTAGAAGCGTAAATATTTGCCTCAACACTAAAGTTAGGGTGTTGAACTCGAATCTGAATTCGAATCTGAAGTTGGCATGTTTCTATGATGAAATTTTCAATTTTTTTGAAAACGAGGCCTTTAGTTGAAAAGGTGTATTAACTTAATAAAGATAAAACAACAAACAAGAAAAATAAAACCTACCTTTGCATCTTTGTCCATTTTTTCATACTCTTCATCACTCAATAAGGGCTTCACTGATTTCAAGAACTTTTCCACTGTGTTTTTCAAAGGTGGGACAGACATTCTCGGTAAACTATTCTGATAGCTGTACAGTCTAGCGTGTTTGCCGCTGACAAACCGCACTAGTAAAGCCCAGACTATTGTAGATATGCTTTGAGATCTTGGAGGTTGATCTACAATTAAAAATCATATGGGGCAGACTTTAAAATTGCGATAGACAGCAGAAGCCTTTGATATTTAGTTCGGCAACGTTTCGGGAAAGGTCCGTCTCCCATCATTGGGCAATGAGAAATGTGGTTTCTTTCCTATTCATTGCAAAGGTCGGATCGAAATATTATATTAGCTTTTGTATTGTTGATTTTATGAGCATTCAAAGTTCAGTATTTCATAAGGGCTTTGACCTGCCAGGGTGAAAAGTTTCACCCCCAGCCCCAGTCAATTTCACGTAAAAAGGTGGTGTGGCCGAGTGGTCAAGGCGTTCGGCTCACGATCGTAAGGTCGTGGGTTCGAATCTCGTTGGGACACTTTCCACAAGCCTACCGTCAACTCAGCTGTCCATCTTTCCGAGGTCGGTAAATGAGTACCCAAGGTATACGTTCTAGGTCTGGGTGCACAAGCTGCAGATTCACATCAGCTGGATAGCTGCCAGAACCATTTGGTCAAAAGGTCTATTGACCAAGGTGAAAAGTCTTTGAGTCATACATACAGGATATCAAAATTGCTAGCAAGAGTGGAAGCCATAAACCATTGGCAATCTGTTTCCTAGGGAAAAATGAGAAAATTATTAACCCTTATCCCATTGACCCATGGTCGAATTGACAAAAGTGATCTTGTGAATCATTGTTGGACGGAAAAACACCAGATGGATTGGGATAACATTTCAGTGATTGATGAGGATAAGAACTGGAAAAACAGACTTGTGAAAGAAAGCATTCACTCAATTCTATCAACTCCCTGTATCAATCAAGTATCTTACTCAATCCCAGAAATCTGGTTGAATAACATCAAAAGTTGCACTGATCACAATTTTGGCACCACAAATCTTAGAAATTGAGCGCCAAAACATTCCCATGCCTCCTCACAGGTCGGGTTAAATTCACACCTTTCTATCTGACCTTTGCAAGAAATAGGAAAGACACCACATTTCTCATTGCCCGATGATGGGAGACGGATCTCTCCCGAAACGTTGCCCAACTAAATATCAAAGGCTTGTCATGATAAGTGGTGACTATCATGTCTAATACGGCTATTGGGCCTTTTTTGATCTAACCTATTTAATCAGGATCATTCTTAGGTGAAGATGAAGTGTTTTAGCGCCAGTTGCTAGGATCTCAGTAGTAGGTTAACTTATCAACACCTCGGATGGTGCCAAAGCAAAGCAGTTTGAGCAGTTGAATCAATTGATATCAAGATGTATTTTCCGCCCCCCCCCCCTTTATTACAACCTCCGTGTTTTAAACCGTCGACTGTCTTTGAAGCACAAAGTGATCAACGACATAATGATGATCAGAGGTAATGACAAGATTTGGTCAACAGAAGAAAAGGCAGAGCTGATGGAGAAAGCACTTGAAAATTATCATGCTAAAAGGAGAGTAAAGAAGGTTTTTATGATGTTTATGAAGACCCTTCTTTCACTTACTTTTACCCTGTAGTATTGCGCAATGGAGCCCACATAAGACAAGCCTAAATCACTTTTAACAGTGTTATTGTTACATTGCAATAATGAAATTGATCTTTCTATATATCTTAGACTTAGTGTCCCTCTCCCAAACATACAACATGCATTTTCAGCAGGGGTGTGAAATGGAGCGCCTAGAGTTGCTGAGGAGCTCGTTTTGTAGAGCACCTCTATTTTTCTCCTGGCAAGGCCTGGTGTTTATTAAATGTTTTCAAACCCTCTGATTATCCACATTGCAGAGTTGGGTACTTGCACAATAGATCATTTCAGTATGACTTCAGACAGCATTAAAATTTTTCAAAATCACATGATATCAAGTTTTTGATATGAAAACAATTTAAAAGCAGCCAAAACTTAGTTTAGGTACAAAGTTTCACTGTCCTGGTGCTTGTGTTCTTATTTTTATGAGCATTCAAAGTTCCCGATTTCATAAAGGCTTTGACCGCAAAAATGAACTTGGTGAAACTTTTTACCCTACTCGGTCTGAGCCCTTATAAAATCGTAAACTTTGAGCGCTCGTAAAATCGATAATATAGCCCTGAGATAGTGAAACTTTGCACCTAGACTAATTTTTGGGTGCTTTATACGATTTTTGCATTGAAAATTGACATCTTGCGATCTCCAAAATTTTTTTCTACCGAAATGAACTACACCTTTTTTTTTATAAGAAACCCGTTTATAAGAAACCTAGAACTAGACACCCCAAAAGTTAAGAAACTTTTAGAACTAGGAGGAAGGAGTTAAGAAACTTAAGAAATTTTCGTGTCAGTTTTCCAACATACTGATTTCACATTTGTGGACGTAGTAATCAATTCTCAAGCATTTCCGTGCGATTTCTCGCACCAGCATGGCTAATTCTTTGTAATACAATAATATTAATATTTTGCTTGCTATATTCACGTTTTTTTTCTCGTTTTTACTGCAATTTATTTCCATTAAATTAAGAAACTGTCAAGAAACTTTTAGAACTAAAATTGGGCCAAAAATTAAGAAACTTTTAGAACCACGAAATCACTGGGGCGAAATCATTTAGGGCCCCGAGCCAGGTTCTTATAAAAAAAACAACGTGTATAGGATACAACAATAGAAAGAGGCTCTTGCACACCCGAGATCTCGTTGAAAAAGCCTACTCTGCAATAAACGGCCATTCTAGTCTAGGTATCTTTTTCGGGTTTTTCATGACATTTTTGTATCCATTTGGGTGTCTTTTTTACAATCTTAAGGTATCCATTCAGGTGTACCTTTCGACCAACCAGAGGCACACCTGCACCCAATTTTCTGGAAGCACCCTCTGGGGAATTAAGGCATGCTTGATTACTGTACTGAACATCTTATCTCATGAGAATTTTTTGGCTGAAATTCACATTTGAAATTTCTTAGAAATTTCCTCGACTTTTCTAAGCAAAGAGGGGATTCAATTGATTATATCCGTTCTGGTAAAAATTTTTTGATAAGGTCGCATTCCACCACTTCCGTGGCATAGTCATTCAATGTCATGGGTGGCAAATGACAATAAAACCGGTGAAAAAACTTAGCAACTTCTTACCGGGTTCGGAACGCACAGATTTTCAAATCGGAAAAGACACTTTTTGCAACTTTTTCTTCCTGTTCTATAATACTAGTGCCTTCATCATGAAATTTGACATGCGGTTCTGCTATAGCAGCTCTCGCCTCCGCCATAACTGCGCTTTCACGTTCAGTTCAAACCAGACAGAAGAGGTCGCAGAGAAGTGGCCTGTGGTCCGTCCACACACACACAGCAAGAACTCAGCAGACGATTCGTGTCTTGTCACAGAAAATAGGCCAATTCCTCAGCTTTCCTACAAAATAAATATCACAAAATAAACCTTTTGCTCTATGGATTAGTTTGATTTACTTTATTAATTCGTTATCTGTAGTTTTGACAAAAAAAAAACAGTTTGAAAAAACCACAAGCAAATCCTACCTCACCACGCGGCGGCCATGTTGTTGGACTTTGGACTGTTATTGACACGTGACGATTTCATTGATTTGGATTTGGCGCGAAAATTATTTTTAAAACCTCGTTTCCATTCTCGAAGGGGGAATATCAGTGTATGAGGGGATGAATGCATGAGGGTAATAGGGTGAGAGTGAGAGGGTGGTGGTGCAGTGAGGGATGAAATTATCAAGGTTTCAAGAATGCGGATGTTATTGTTCCAACTGAGAATGAAAATTGTAAATGCCTCCTTGAACAACGTCAAAATTATCTATTAAGTTAATGATCAACCAGTGGGGTGAATGCGCAGAAGCAGTCCCAGCTCTCACAGTAAAAACGACACGAAAGATCGGGGTGTGCGCTTTACAGGCGGTTTGCTGTTTGAGGCCCCCCAAGCGGTTCTGCGTGATGCGCTATGGACCATTTTTCATGCGTTACTTTGTGAAAGGAGACATTTTTGCGCGTGAATGCGAGAATCTAAACTTCTGCGTGTCGCGTAAAATGCTTTGGCACGGCTCGTGATTTCGTGATTTACAGTATTGGTGAACAAATTTAGAGGTTTTATTGAATGCAGGAATGCCCTTTTATCCATCAAGCATTGTCAGCTACACTCTTTTTTTTTTATAAGAAACTAAGACTTTTGGTCAGTAGGTGCGGACTGGCAGGGATGCTAGGTTGCGATTGCAGCCCGGGCCTTCTTGTTATAAGGTCTTTAACAAACTGTTTCTGTTGTTTCTTGAGCAAATATCTTCGATTTCTTGGAATTTCGAAGAGATTTGGATTGGTTTCGCTCCGTCTGATACAGTAGGGAAAAACAGAAATTGTTTCATGATTCAGATAATTGGAATGAAGGTAAAATAAAAAAGATTATCAGCATATGCGCACAAAAATATGGAAGCAAGAAAATATAGAAGTGTGAAAATATGCATAAAAGGAGACAGTTTTGCCATCTGAATATCCAAAATAAGAAAAGAAGTATTTACATGAACGGTAGCCCTTGCCTCCAATTGATTTTTACAGAGGAGCTCGCTAAAAGCAACTAACAAGAAAAACTGCCATAAAAAGCGTACGAGACTCCTTTTCAAACAAAAGGATTCTTGCAAGATTCCCACGGAATCTAAAGAGATGCCAGCAACAGCAATCAAACCAAGGACTTGTCCGCCCATCAATCAACAGTTTGTCACCATTGCAGCCCTCTCTCTTTTCATTTGGTTTACATGGGGTAAACCCAGATCAGCGCCCTAGTTATGTACCCACATCGAAGAATTTAATGCTGAAATGGGTGCATGGGACAACTGCTTTACGATGTTATGGTTGCGGAGGAGGAATCCCTAATCCACCTTCTGGACCCCCACACGATCTTGTCTTTGTTTGCAAGGATTTACGTGAGTACAGAGACAGGGTAACAGGACAAAAAACCTGCACAGATTACCCACAAAATGTTCACTTCCACATGAAAATTGCATGGAAACTTCTCCGCGAACGATCTGAAGGTAGCCAAAGAATTCCTTCCCCTCTTATGCAGAGAGCATCTTGATGCGCTCAGTCGTGAATTTTGCTGGTTGCCATTTCAATCTTGAAATTAACATTTTTTTATTACTTACAATACCAAAAGCTTGTTTTGTTGTTTATATTATCTTGTTAGATATTCTCGATTGTTTTGTTGTCTATATTGCTTAGGAAAGTTATTCAAAAAAAATATTTTTTTGTAGAAGTTTTGTTTCTAATACATTTCTGGACGTTTTGCATCTGTTTTCTGAATTCCTATTGCCAGTGCCGTTTCCTTTCGTTGATTTCTGTTACCTTCGTTTATCAGAATTCAAAAGCTTCTAATTAAAATTGAGTTGAGTCGATTGAGGAGGGAAAACATGTTTTGCTTTCGGATATTTTTTTAAAAATCTGTGATTAAAATAATCAATTTCTATTACACAAACATCTTGACAATCTATTTTCTGGTTCAACTTTGTCATTTGTCCCTACTTAAGATCTTTCAAAAAGCCTACAAATCAACGTAATAAATTAATTGCATTTATCGATGACGATTCCGATTGCAGTCCCCATTCCGATTCCTCGTAGACTCACTACAAAAGTCGTAGATTCGCTCCCAGCCCCCCACGCAACACAGCCCGCTCATACTACGACTTATAATATTTCAGTGTGGAAAAACGGACTGAAATTCGCTGCCTCGATTTCATTATTTTGTTCAGCTGAAGATGTGGCGACCCCCTGACAGAAATCTCTCTCATCCTAATTTTTGCAGTGAACTCGGCAAAGCAAAACAAAATTACAAAAAAGTTTCAGAGCAGAAAGATGCAAAACAAATGAGACCCAGTTTTGCTTTTCTTCAGTCCCTTTACGGATCTTGAAATCAATAAATATGCAGTAGTTTTTTCTTCCAGAATTGCTTGTAAGTTTGCCTTCGGTAACGGGCAGCAAAATGAAACAGACTATACCCTTATTTATTTATAGATACACGAAGCGACGAAGGAATAAAAACCTGTTATTCTCATTAATAAGTCAAACTTTTATCAAATTCTAACCGCTATCAGAAAATAATTTACATGATAAGCCAAAAACAACAAAATTCTACTTCTGGACCAGTCAGTTCATCAAAAAAAATTTAGAGTTACCATGTTGAACTAGGAACGAAACTGGGCGCCCAGTTTCAGACAGTCTCAACCTTCAAATTTGATTCAGCTTTTGTTACTTTCTACCGTTGAAGGAAATCATGGTGAGTAATGAATGTTTGGGAACAGTAATTCGTAAATATCTAAATGACTAAACTGAGTGAACTATGAAGGCAATGTTTTAAATATTAAATATTACCCGCTTGATCAAAACTGAAAAGTTATCTATCTATATGTATCTAAGATAGACTAGGCTAGATCGCCGAAAAGCTTTAAATTAAAAGTTGAAAAAGAAACATTGGAAAGCTGAATTATTTTAATTGAATACTACCATATAGGTGTCTATAATTGTTCTGTATTAGCTACTGAAAAACGCGGTCAATGAAGCTAAAGAATATTTACTAGAAACTGTTGCAGATGTTTGCAGGTCTCCAGAGTTCTTCGCGGTTCTTCGGTTCTTCAGGCTGAAAATTCTGTGTTGCCGTGAATTTAAGTCCACACAAAGGAAAGCCAGAAAAAAACCTTTCTCTTCCAGCTAAACGCATAAAGCCAACTTTAATTTGCCAAACTAGCACATTTTAGTTGAACAGGAACTTTAGAATACTCTTCACCTTTCCAGTTAAAATTTTGTAATTTATTTGCTGCGGCGCTGGCGTGAAGCTGTGGTAAAGTTTTCCCTCCATTTTCCCGACTGCTATCACGGGGGGTCACAATTTCAGAAAAATGAACGGAAAATGGCACGTGAACAGCTCGAAATCACTGAATTAGCCAATCAGAATGCTCGATTTTGAAATGCCGCTCTCTGATTGGAGGGACAAAAATTTGTTCCCGATGGCCTAAGTAGTCCGGATTTTGAAACAGTAATATTATGAGTCGTAGTTTGAGCTGCAGCCATTAACAACAGCAACAACTATTTTTTTGATTTTACATTTTCTCAATGAATTGAATTGAGATGAAGGCAGCGAAAACTACGACTCATGTAGTAAGTCTAGCATACCCCCAAACTGAAGCTCGGTATTCATAAGTTACTGGCTCGGGAAAAGGTCTTTTTGTTTAGCAATTAAACTTTTTTTTAATGAGCAACTTGGCTTTCGTCCAGCCCTCAAAGTTGCTTAAACGTTGCTTAACATTATTTGTACCTACTAACCACCCCTGACCTCGCGGATCAAAATCATCATCTGTTAGGCCTAGAACATGACATTTGGGAGACAGTAAGTGGAAAAATGTTAGCTACCTACCAGGGTGCATTCCATGTTAAGTCCACGCCAAAGATTTTGTCATTTTCACCGAAAAAACAATAGATTTTATTGTTCAAAGGCAAGTTGCACGCCGAAGATCTTCAGGCCAAAGTAGATCAAATGCATCCTGGGCTAGCTAACGAACTTCAAGATGCAAAACATAAGAGCGAAGAACAATTTCCTAACACAAGAAAGAGAATAAGCTTGGTTGTTTGACTTCTTAGTTGCTTAAAGTAATTAAATTGAGCCCTCAAGTTGCTTAATGTTAAGGCCAGTTCAGCCCTAGTTGCTTATTGAGCCATTGCTTATTTAAAAAAAAGTGCAAGCGATCAAGTATAGTTACTTTTCCATCGGATACCTTTCCTTTATATCGATTGAGTAGGGTAGCTGATCACTACCTATTGTACGTTTGCAGTTCATTTTTGATAGTACGCGGACAAAAGTTGCATTTGAAATACACTCATTTTTTTTTATAAGAAACCGTTTATAAGAAACCGTTGGGCCAGATTTTCAAAACTTAAGAAACTTTGGTAGGAGATTTTGTGAGAACCAAAAAAGTTAAGAAACTTTTTATATTTTTCATTGGAACAATATCCTGGTTCAACAACCAAATGCAGCAATTTAGAGTTTTCTATGACGATGATACAGATGATTACATAACATTTGAAGACATTGACAGTGTAGAGATTATGCTATTGTAAGAGATCATTAGCTTCTAACGTTTTTGGTTTTGTTCCTAGTTCAGTTTGGTTACATTTAATAAGATATTTTGGCTGTTTGCAATGAAATTTGCGTTTATTTTTGCTTCTCTATATCCAATTCATGTTTGGCAGTGGTAGAAAATAAAGAAACGACGGTATTTTTATGTTAAGAAACTTGCTAAGAAACTTTTCGTACCATAATTGGGGTGAAAGCTAAGAAACTCTGGTACGAAGATTTAGCATAGTTTCTTATAAAAAAATGAGTATATTGCAGAACTTGGCCACCAGGGTAAATTTACCTTTGGAGGTCCACAGAACAAATGCTGCACCAAATTTTGCATTGTTTTGCCAGGGCGTTAAACATCAGAGAAAGATATCTATTTCGATAGCAAAAAATGTATTGAGCATGCCCCTTCACCAAGAGAAAAAATAAAAAAGTTGTAAATCAAAAGAAAAAATGCGGAGATACCTTCCAAAAATGTCTCTGCTTTTCCCAAACCAAACCGGATTTCAAATGCCTTGTTTCGAATTGTGGCATGGTATTCAGTCACCAACATCTACTGAAAGACCACATGACATGTCACGATGCAGAGAAGAAATTTAATTTTGAGAGATGCTATACAAGCACTATTTGCGAAAACGAATTTTACTATGGGGGCTTATTCGAGGAGAGGGCATATTGGATGGGGGGCTGATTTTAAAGTTCAGTCGTTCCAGTGTGTTGTCGAAAGTAGAGCAGAAAGAAAAATCTGTACTCTTTTATCAAAATCAGCTGTTTGCCAACATCCAATGGGTTGAGTTGATAGTGAAACCAGTCAGGACTAACTTCGGTGCTGAAAGATGCATTATAGACAGAAATGAATTCATAAATCCTTCGAATAATTCCCCATGGGGCTAATTGAAGGGGAGGGCTTATTTGCAAAAATGAATTCTTTGGTGGGGGCTTACTCAAAGTTGGGGGCTTATTTGAGGATTTACAGTATTTTAATTTTCCTGAAATTTCTTTCTAGAGACCGTGATGATCATACTAGACATGGCCGTGATGATCGTAATAGATCAGACAGACGAGACAGGGATGAGAGAGGAAGATCAGGAAGAGATGACAGGTCTAGGGGTAAGATTTTGATCTGTTTATTTATTATAATTTTGACTTGTGCATCATGCAAGTAGTAACAACAGCAGAGAATTACCAAATTGATGAAAACAAACCATAAATTGAAGAATATTCTTTGCCAAAAGTTTATCTAAACAGTTATTCTTATAATTTAATACTTATCTCAGTTTTTAATAGTTTTTGAGCTGTACGAAACTTCAGAATTGCAATAAACATTTTCGGGCATACTTAAAAGCTTTTTTCTTCTGACACTCTTCAGAGTATAAATGTCAGAAACAGACCAAAACAATTGGCAAAGGAGGAATTTATACCCAGATGCAAATTGTAATGCACAAATCAGAAAGCACAGCGGAATTGACCATGCGTTTTAAACACCAATCAGCTTGCAGGAAGGGTGTGAATGTGTCATTAATCCTCATCTCTGATTTTCAACTTCCAGGGATCATCGAAGGGATCGTTCAAGATCACCTCACAAACAACAACAACAGCATGGTCCAAAGATGCCAAACAGCTATTATTTCTACTACTATTAGACTGTTTATTAATATCATTTACTCCTGATAAAAAAACAATAAAAAAAACTAGAAAACTTTTAAAGAAAAAGTTGTGAAACTGCTAAAGATTTGCAAAGTTTTTGTGTGAAAACCTTCTTAAACGTAAAAAACAAGAAGATCATAAAAGTGGGACATACACTTTTTTTTCAATAAGCAACTTGACTTTGGTCCAGCCCTCAAGAGTTGCTTAACATATCTAGGATTTCAGCCGTAACAGAATGACTGGTACCCCCTAAAACCTCTTATTTTGGCTCTTTTCTGGCTTCTCAATGTAATTGACAAGTTTGCAAGGATGTACCGTATAAAGAAAGCTATTTCACCAGAAATTTTAACAAAATCTCAGCCCTCGTTGCTTATTGAACAGTTGCTTATTAAAGAAAAAGAGTGTATACTCATTTTCTATAAGAAACTCTATATTCCTGATTTACTTCAATATTTGTTGCAATCAACCATAAATATTCACCACATAAAGGAAAAGAAGACCGGGATCTGCTGGTCAAAACAACCCAAAACCACCCAAACTCAAAATTCCTGATTTACTTCAATATTTGTTGCAATCAACCATAGATATTCACCACATAATGGAAAAGAAGGCCAGATTCTGCCTGTCACTGTTATCATGCTCTAAATGAAACAGTCCCTCCGTTGTTTAACTTTTATAGGATACATACCAGGGGTGTCGGAAGAAAGGCAGGGCCATTGGAAGTAGGGGCCTGGGGGGTCTTGTGCCCCCCAATAATTTTGAAAACAATAGTATGATATTATAAAATCATTACATCATCAAGTACTTCAGTCAGTTGTTTAACCCCCCCCCCCCCAAATCTGAGATTCCTTCTGTCAGTTTTGAAAGGCATAAGGGTTGCAGGGCAACACTTGGAAAATAAAAGAATTTTACCATTTTAATAAGGGCAAAGGGGCAATTGCCCCACCCCTTTTTGGGCATACTTAAAAGCTTTTTTCGTCTGTCACTCCTCAGGGTATGAACCTCAGAAACAGACCGAAACAATAGACTAAGGCTGAATTTATACCCAGATGCGGCTTGAAAATTTAGTTAAATATTTATTCAACGTTTCCGCAAAAAAGCAACAGTCAAGTGTACCACAAGCAGAGACAGCCAACCCTATGTCACATGGTTTCTTCAGTAATTTCAGGCAAGGCTTCCAATATTTTTTAGTTGCCCCCTCCACCATTTTCTCTTCAGCCCCCACCCACATCATAAATAATGACCAGTCCTTCAGGATATGCAAATAGAGTGCAGGGGCACCGTAAGCATGGGGGCAGCAGGGGCAATTGCCTTTGCTTCCCTCATAAATATTGTGAAATTAGCCCTGAATTTGTTGCTTCTGCTCCCACTGCCTGGTGCCCCAATGCCTTGCTTTCAGCGCCTTTGCATGACTGCTATTACAGTCGAACCTCGCTATCTCGAACTCGGTTATCTCGAACAACTCGCTATCTCGAACAGATTCCCATTTCCCCTCGTTTTCCTATAAGGCTAAGTATAGAGATAAAACCCGTTATTTCGAACTCGGTTATCTCGAACTATTCGCTATCTCGAACGAAATGTTTTTCCCGTGAAAGAAAAAACCCAGCTATCTGGAACAAAACGTCACAAAAATTTTCAATTTTTAATTATTATAACAATGATAATTCATTTTTTAAGATTAATGTCAACTTAGGTTGTCCGACAATTATTATCTTGCAAGAGACTTTCAATCCTTTGCCATCTCTAAAGTTTACACGCTTGCCATTCACCACAGGCACACAGGAACTAAATTTATGGTGTCGTTATTCTGTACACAGACTGCATATTGGTCAGCTGTTGTCCCCCTAGCGAATCTACAGGCACTACTGTGTTGGATACGCACTACTATGTTGGATACGCACTATGGTGGTATATTTTGCGCACTATGGTGGCGTTTTTTGCGTACTGTGGTGGATACGCACTTCGGTGGTGGGTTATTATGCTTGATGTGGTGGGTTATTATGCTTTATGTGGTGGTGTTTTTTGCATACTGTGAAGAAGTACTGCAAAATATGAAGCAACCTTCAATAATGTACTATTTTAGTTAAATTGGATGTTTATGGCAGCTTTTGAGACAAATGAGGTCTTTTCCTTGGTTTATATTCTACTTTTACACACAGATGACCGCTTTTTGATCGAAAAATTCAGAGTACGGATATCTCGAAGTCCCGCTATGTCGAACAAATTTTCATTTCCTTGTGAGTACGAGATAGCGGGACTCAACTGTACATTACATCCTCGATTATCCGAACAGGTTGTACTCAATTTTACGGAGGGTCGTTCGGATAAGCCAAAAATTCGGATAACCGAGGACGACAAATTCACTTGCTAACCTTCCTTTCAAGTTTATTGTTACTGCCCACACATAATAATTGCTCAAATGGATTGCAGATGACATTGGTAGAAATTTTTGGATGCGAATCAGCTAGTACATTAGATACAACCGAAAAAATGTTTTTGTTTCTGATAAAGTTAAAAGTCGGTAAAAACGAAAGATAAACCCATTTAATACAGCGACTGGTTAAGATAATACAGTAATTATACTGGACAAAGATTCGAAGTATCGAGGCTTGCGTTTGGTCAATCTAAAGAAGAGTTAAGAAGTTTTTACGATTCGGAAAATTTAGGCTCGGATAATCGAGGTTCGGATAATCGAGGATGTACTGTATTGCTATCTTAGTACATTTCCCAAGGTTTTCCATCCTAGTTTCATTTCTTGAAAAACCTTTTCTTGAATTTGCTTTTTATTTCAAATTAAATTTCTTTTACAAATACACATGTACAAATTTAGTAAAAATCTCAACCTTAAAATCTGCAAGGTCTATGCTAATTTTACATAAGGACCATTGGTGTTTGGTCAAACGTGATTGTAAGGTCTTTCCAATCAACCTTAAGTAAAATATAGATGATAGTACCTCCTTTTGTAGATAGAAACAAATACTTTTGTGTCCTAATCTTTTGGTGGTGTAATGAACTTCTTTGCTTCATCGCTCAGTCGTTTAACATGATCTGGCGTTTCGTCAAGGGCTGTGAAAATTGAATGCATGCTGTCGTTCCATGATTTCTTCATTTCATCAGCCGTGGGAAGCTGAAACAAGGAACATTGAATTCTTTGGTAATATACTTGTCTCTGCCCTGGTATCAGGTCGATTCGCCCAAACTCCGTTTCGCACAACTTCCTTTTTGCCCAATATGGACTTTTCGCCCAACATGCTTGGTCGTTTCGCCCAATTAAAATACTTGTTATTTATCATTACTATTTTCACTAAAACAGTCACCAGTGTCAAAATCGGGGGTTTGGGGGTAGAGCCCCCAATGTTATCAACCCAATAATTGACAAACTACACGAAATAAGTTGTCTGTGTTATTTCAGGTTGGGCGAAACGACCACGATGGGTTGGGCGAAACGTCTTAGCGGGCTGGGCGAAAAGGAAGTTGGGCAAAATGTCTCGAAAGCTCTGCCCTGGCTCCAGACTGGAATTCTTGTAGATTGCGTGTGGAAGTGCGCACGCTATTATTATTATTATTTTATTTGTTGATGCAGGTTAAAAGCCGGCAGCAATTTAGCTGATGTGGACCTGTTTAACTAAAGCCAGACTGGAAAACATGCAAGTTTTGGCCTACGCGTAGTTGGGACAAAATTGAAAAAACAATAGATTGATTAACATAATAATAGGTCAAACAATAGGAGAGGTGCGAGCGTAGTTGCGAGTGCGTCAGTGCGAGCATGTTTTCCAACCAGGACCCAAAGATTACGTGGAAGATCTTTCCCATGCAGTACATAGACTGCCTACTTTACATCATACATCATTACTCAGTCAAAATGCCAATCCTATGTCAAAAATTGGCATAAATTAACACCCGCTACACGAAAAAAATGTCATTTTAGGCCTTACTTTGTGAACTGGGATGTGTTGGAAGACATTTTCTTCAGCTTTCTTCTTCAGAAGTTTGACATGCTTTTCGTTTCTTTCTCCTGGTCCCCAAATTCCATGCTCGTAGCTAAGAAATACTGCTCCGCCGGCAATGAATGCCGTTCCTAATATTCTAAGACCATTTCTCAAAGTTATTAAAAACACAGGAACCACCGACATTTTGTTTTCACTGAAGATTTTACATTTTAGGCCTTCGAGATTCTGTTTGTTGTTGCTGTTGTCAGCTATTGTTCTGATTGGCCAATCAACGTGCAACGAGTTAGGCGGCCTGATGATCAAACATTGTTGGTCAAACATTTGAAATTTTCTTTTCCAGCAAAATGTTTTACTCTTTGGCCATGTTCAAAAACACTGCTCGTCAACTTTTTTGCTTGCTTCAAGCAAAAAATGTTTTCGAACTTTTCAAAAACATCACGCCCTAAATTCTCTTACTTGTGCTTGTCGAGAAATGTTTTTGGACGTGGCCAGACCGTTAAACATTTAAAATGTTGGACCAACAATGTTTGAACGTTTGGCAAGAGCCTAAAGCTGTGGCTAAACTAGGAGACATGTCGCGTGTGAAATTGTATTCGACATGTCTCCAGGGTGGCTAAACATGCGAGTGACAAGCGAACACCAAGTCCCCTGAGTCGTAGAGACAAGAAATGTATCTGTTGTGTCCCAGAAACATTTGCGTGTCTCTCGGTACAAATGTTGTCGCACGCTACAAAAATTCCGAAATGGCTAAACTGGGAGATATCGAGGCGATGTTTGACCGTTTTGCTATCTCGCTAAACATTGCTTGACGAGCAGAATTCCTGCAAGCAGCGATGTTTTTAAAAGTTTAAAAAAACATTCTTTGCTTGTATCAAGCAAAAAATGTTTGATGAGCAATGTTTCGTGATGTAGCAAAACCGTCAAACATTGTGTTAGACAAGCAAATCTGAAATGTTTGGCAAACAATGTTTGATAGTTTAGTCAGGTCCTTATTTTTTAACATTTGTTTCATAAAAGCAATGTTTGACCGTTTAACTAGACAAACATTGTACAACAAATATATCTCATCTATGCTTCTCAAACAACCTTCGTTTGACAAACAATGTTTTGTTTGACAAGAAAACTTTGTGCAGTGGCCAACAAACGGTCAACAGCGCTTGTTTGGTCAATCAAACATTGTTGGTCAAACATTTGAGATTTGCTTCACACAAGCAACTAGCTAGCCAAACACTGCACAACAATACACCTCATTTATGTTTGTTAAACAATGTTTTGTTTGACAAAAGACGGCTGTTTGAATGTTTTGTTTGACAAGAAAACTTTTTTGAGTGGCCAACAACGGTCAACAATGCTTGTTAGGTCAATCAAACATTGTTTATCAAACATTTGAGATTTGCTTCACACAAACAATAAGCTAGCCAAACACTGCACAACAATACACCTCATTTATGTTTGTTAAACAATGTTTTGTTTGACAAAAGACGGCTGTTTGAATGTTTTGTTTGACAAGAAAACTTTTGTGCAGTGGCTAACAAACAGTCAACAATGCTTGTTAGGTCAATCGAACATTGTTAGTCAAACATTTGAGATTTGCTTCACACAAGCAACTAGCTAGCCAAACACTGCACAACAATAAATCTCATCTATGCTTATCAAACAATGTTTTGCTTGATAAAAGACCTTTGTTTGATTTGAATCCTTTTTTTGACAAGAAAACTTTTGTGCAGTGGCCAACAAACGGTCAACAATGCTTGTTAGGTCAATAAAACATTGTTGGTCAAACATTTGAGATTTGCCTCAGACAAGCAATAAGCAAGCCAAACACTGCACAAGGAATATAACTCATCCATGCTTAGCAAACAAGGTATTGCTTGACAAAAGACGTTTGTTTGAATGTTTTGTTCGACAAGGAAACTTTTGTGCAGTGGCCAACAAACGGTCAACAATGCTTGTTAAGTCAATAAAACATTGTTTGTTAAACATTCGAGATTTGCTTCACACAAGCAACTCGCTAGCCAAACACTGCACAACAATACATCTGATCTATGCTCACAAACAATGTTCTGCTTGACAAACGACGTTTGTTTGAATGTTTTGTTTGACTGGAAAACTTTTGTGCACTGGCCAACAAACGATCAACAATGCTTGTTAGGTCAATCAAAGATTGTTTGTCAAACATTTGAGATTTTCTTTCCTGAGACACAATGCTGACAGTATTGATCTGTCGCAGACATTGCTTGTCAAACATTTTCTGGGTTTGACAATGATGATGTTTTTGAAATTGCTATGTAAATTCTGACTGACGAACGAACAATATTTTGTGAAGTGGCCAAATGGTCATTCAAACATTGCTTATAAAGCAAATCTCAAATGTTTGACCAGCCATGTTTAATAGCTGAGTCAGGGCCTTACACTTCTTGTCAGACGATAAAACATTAATGATGAAACATTTGCTAATAGAATATCGAAAAAGAACAAACACACATGTAATCAATTCGAGGCTAACAGACAAAATTAAGTACTGGAGAATACTATAAAATCAAAACAAGATTTAAAAAAGCCCTCGCTGTGCAGTAAATACACTTAAATGCTTATTGAAATCTTAGGTGGGGTAAAAAAACGCGCAAAAAGACTTGGCATACATTGCTGGCCTGCTTTATTGAAAATAGGATCAAGTACGAAGAATTATACAAAACGTTTTGTATTGTTAATAGTACATTAATATACGAATTATATACATAAAATATTTAATCATATAAAATTTCAAAATCGAATAAAAAAGTACAAAATAAAATTACCGGTATTAAAATAAGATGTAGTTACTCTTGGTTTTGGCCAAATGCTTAAAATTCGTTTATAAAATATTGTTTGCAGAACATTTTAAATTAATTCATTAGGCAAAATGTTTTGCTGTTTTGGCATGTCGCAAAACATTAGCTCTTTAAACATTTTTGGAGTGTGACAAGAATAAAATGTTTTTGAAAGTTTTCAAAAATATTGATAAGCGATTATCGAACAACGTTTCGCACCGTGGCACAAACGTCAAAAAACAAACCATTTCTCGTCAAACATTTCTCGTCAAAACATTGCTCATTTCAAAAACATTGCTCATTTCAAAAACATTGCTCATTTCAAAAACATTGCTCATTTCAAAAACATTGCTCATTTCAAAAACATTGCTCATTTCAAAAACATTGCTCATTTCAAAAACATTGCTCATTTCAAAAACATTGCTCATTTCAAAAACATTGCTCATTTCAAAAACACTGCTCATTTCAAAAACATTGCTCATTTCAAAAACATTGCTCATTTCAAAAACATTGCTCATTTCAAAAACATTGCTCATTTCAAAAACATTGCTCATTTCAAAAACATTGTTCATTTCAAAAACATTGTTCATTTCAAAAACATTGCTCATTTCAAAAACATTGCTCATTTCAAAAACATTGCTCATTTCAAAAACATTGCTCATTTCAAAAACATTGCTCATTTCAAAAACATTGCAGGTCAACGGTTTGGAGTGAGAACAGCATAAATTGTTTTTGAAAAATTTTTCAAAAAACAATGCTAAGGGAACTCTGATTTCCAAACAATGTTTCGCCACATGACAAAAAGTCCTAGAATACAGTAGTCTTTAGACATTGCGGTGTGACGACTATAGTACGTTAATTTAAAAAGTAAGTTAAACCAGTTTTAAACCATAGTAGTTTAATAACTAATTGTCAAGAATAGCAAACACTACGATATAGATTTTCGGGTTATGTGCACCCCTATATGAGACTTTTAAAACAATTTTTTATCGATTGTATATCTTATTTAAGATTGTCATCCAAAGTAATCGAATTGATCTGGATCAACCTGTTATAAATAAACTTTGTTCAAAAGTGATATGGTGTGAAAACATTGGATATGTAAAGTAATCTAAGACGGGTTATGTGCACACCTATAAGACTTTTAAAAAAATTTTTCATCAATTCCATATCTCATTTAAGATTGTCATCCAAAGTAATCGAATTGATTTGCATCAACTTGGTATAAATAAACTTGGTTTAAAAGTCTTGTGGCGTGAAAACAATGAATATGTAAAGTATCTAAGACGGGTTATGTGCACACCTATATAAGACTTTTAAAACAATTTTTCATCGATTGCATATCTTATTTAAGATTGTCATCCAAAGTAATCAAATCAATCTGGGTCAATCTGGTATAAAAAAACTTGGTTTAACAGTCTTGTGGCGTGAAAATAGTGAATATGTAAAGTAATCTAAGACGGGTTATGTGCACACCTATATAAGACTTTTAAAACAATTTTTCATCGATTGTATATCTTATTTAAGATTGTCATCCAAAGTAATCGAATTGATCTGGGTCAACCGGGTATAAATAAACTTGGTTCAAAGTGTTATAGTGTGAAAACAGTGAATATGTAAAGTAATCTAAGACGGGTTATGTGCACACCCATATAAGACTTTTAAAACAATTTTTCATCGATTGTATATCTTATTTAAGATTGTCATCCAAAGTAATCGAATTGATCTGAGTCAACCTGGTATAAATAAACTTGGTTTAAAAGTCTTGTGGCGTGAAAACAGTGAATATGTAAAGTAATCTAAGACGGGTTATGTGCACATCTATATCAGACTTTTAAAACAATTTTTCATCGATTGTATATCTTATTTAAGATTGTCCTCCAAAGTAATCGAATTGATCTGAGTCAGCCTGGTATAAATAAACTTGGTTTAAAAGTCTTGTGGCGTGAAAACAGTGAATATGTAAAGTAATCTAAGACGGGTTATGTGCACACCTATATAAGACTTTTAAAACAATTTTTCATCGAGTGTATATCTTATTTAAGATTGTCATCCAAAGTAATCGAATTGATCTGAGTCAACCTGGTATAAATAAACTTGGTTTAAAAGTCTTGTGGCGTGAAAACAGTGAATATGTAAAGTAATCTAAGACGGGTTATGTGCACACCTATATAAGACTTTTAAAACAATTTTTCATCGAGTGTATATCTTATTTAAGATTGTCATCCAAAGTAATCGAATTGATCTGAGTCAACCTGGTATAAATAAACTTGGTTTAAAAGTCTTGTGGCGTGAAAACAGTGAATATGTAAAGTAATCTAAGACGGGTTATGTCCACACCTATATAAGACTTTTAAAACAAATTTTCATCGATTGCATATCTTATTTAAGATTGTCATCCAAAGTAATCGAATCAATCTGGGTCAATCTGGTATAAAAGAACTTGGTTTAAAACTCTTGTGGCGTGAAAACAGTGAATATGTAAAGTAATCTAAGACGGGTTATGTCCACACCTATATAAGACTTTTAAAACAATTTTTCATCGATTGTATATCTTATTTAAGATTGTCATCCAAAGTAATCGAATCAATCTGGGTCAATCTGGTATAAAAGAACTTGGTTTAAAACTCTTGTGGCGTGAAAACAGTGAATATGTAAAGTAATCTAAGACGGGTTATGTCCACACCTATATAAGACTTTTAAAACAAATTTTCATCGATTGCATAT
Source organism: Chrysaora quinquecirrha (assembly GCA_014526335.1). Taxonomy (NCBI): domain Eukaryota; kingdom Metazoa; phylum Cnidaria; class Scyphozoa; order Semaeostomeae; family Pelagiidae; genus Chrysaora; species Chrysaora quinquecirrha. Next base: position 433,894 of record JACTAT010000215.1, read on the forward strand.
CTTATTTAAGATTGTCATCCAAAGTAATCGAATCAATCTGGGTCAATCTGGTATAAAAGAACTTGGTTTAAAACTCTTGTGGCGTGAAAACAGTGAATATGTAAAGTAATCTAAGACGGGTTATGTCCACACCTATATAAGACTTTTAAAACAATTTTTCATCGAGTGTATATCTTATTTAAGATTGTCATCCAAAGTAATCGAATCAATCTGGGTCAATCTGGTATAAAAGAACTTGGTTTAAAACTCTTGTGGCGTGAAAACAGTGAATATGTAAAGTAATCTAAGACGGGTTATGTCCACACCTATATAAGACTTTTAAAACAATTTTTCATCGATTGTATATCTTATTTAAAATTGTCATCCAAAGTAATCGAATTGATCTGGGTCAACCTGGTATAAAAGAACTTGGTTTAAAATTCTTGCGGCGCAAAAACAGTGAACATGTAAAGTAATCTAAGACGGGTTATGTGCACACCTATATAAGACTTTTAAAACAATTTTTCATCGATTGCATATCTTATTTAAGATTGTCATTCAAAGTAATCGAATCAATCTGGGTCAACCTGTTATAAATAAACTTGGTTCAAAGTGTTATGGTATGAAAACAGTGAATATGTAAAGTAATTTAAGACGGGTTATGTGCACACCTGTGTGAGGCTTGTAAAACATTTTGGCATCGATTGTATATCTTATTTAAGATTGCCATCCAAAGTAATCGAATTGATCTGGATCAACCTGGTATAAATGAACTTGGTTCAAAGTGTTATGGTGTGAAAACAGTGAATATGTAAAGTAATTTAAGACGGGTTATGTGCACACCTGTGTGAGGCTTGTAAAACATTTTGGCATCGATTGTATATCTTATTTAAGATTGCCATCCAAAGTAATCGAATTGATCTGGATCAACCTGGTATAAATGAACTTGGTTCAAAGTGTTATGGTGTGAAAACATTGAATATGTAAAGTAATTTAAGACGGGTTATGTGCACACCTATATAAGGCTTTTAAAACAATTAAAACAATTTATCATCAATGATTTATCCTAATATATATATAAGAAATGCACATATTGCGAGTAACAATCATTTTTTATAAGAAATTTTATTCCACAAATCATAGTAGGATTTCCTAGGCTTTGGCACTCAAATCATGGGAAACGTTTCTTGAAGAGGTTCTGAAATTTCTAAGCAGACTTTTCTAAATTATACTGAAACGATTCAAGTATAGCCTAAGGTACTAGTTTTGAGCAAGAAGATTTGAGAAAATAAAGGATATAGTAACAAGAAGGGTCAATATATGTTTGAAACCCCGATGAAAAGGGATTTTAATTGTGAAGTTGCAAAACGAATAAAATTTCTTAGGTTTTGGCTGCCATTATTCTTATCCATTCAAAAACGGTTTCTAAATCTCCACGAAAACGGTTTGAGAAGGTTCTTATAAGAGGTTTCTCATGCAAAATGAGTGCATAGGCAAATACTATCTAGTCAAAAGAATTGTACAAATTTAAATATGAATTAGTAGTATTAAAATTAGATGTAGTAAATCATATAAAAAATGCAAATAAAAGGTGATAAAAAGCAAACATGTTGACGAAGTAAGAATCAGTCAGAAGTTTTGATTGAGTTCAGTTCATCAATTCCATATTCCAAGTGATCAAAGGTTGGACCGACTATTGTCAACCATTTGAATCGAAAATTCTTTTGATGCCTGCATCTGTTGATTTCTTCAATAAGATACTCTTTTTGTTCACAATTTAACTGACGGAATATACAGTTTTTAATGTATGGGGCACAACCAATCACAGCATCGAATGTTTCCTTGTCAGTATCTTCAGATTTATTCCAATATGAAAAAATCTCCAATTTCGATTCCTCTTTCATAATTCCATTCTTAAGAGATTCTATATCATCAATGGTAATTTCCTCTATGAAAGTCAGGTTAACCTGACGAAATAAATGCAACCAAGATAGCAGATCAAGTGTTTGCTTAGATCGGGAAAAAGTCGATCCAGGTAAAGAAATTCTCATATCAGCAAGCAAATCGCTCAAATTACAATTTTGCACCAAGTGGATAAAATGTAACAGGTGAAAAATATTTAGCTGTGTTAACAGTTTGAGTATGTAGGATTCGTAGTAATTACAAACAAATTTTTTAACAAAGTTCTCGCCAATTCGCTCATCCACTTCAAATGCTTCGTGAATAAGCTGTAACTGATAAATAAGATCTGTCCCTCCTCGAGTATTGTCCCGAAATTCTAAAATAAGAGATCTCTTATCCGGTGTATTTTCAACTTTGACACATGACGAAAGAAACAAACTAACGATATCAAAATTCTGATTTCGTTGTGCAGCAGAGGAAAATCCAACCACAAATAAAAAAACCTGATTCCATCTTTTCTTAATTATCTCGTTCATAGCGACATTAGTATGAAAGCAGTGAATTGCAGCAAAAAACTCATGAAGTGTAAGGTGCTTGAATTCATAATAGTATCCAAATTCCGTTTCCTTTTTGTTAATAAATACTTCAAGCACTTCCTTCTCTCTCGAGTTACTATTGAACTTATTATCGATTTCACTGAATTGGTCTTTATCAAAGACAATTTTATTTTCTAGAAGGAGATTGTAGGCCACTTCTGCGATCAGTTTGATACATGTTGACAACCTTTCATCATTCAAAATTTCGTATGCTCTTTTTTCTGCATAATTTTGGAAATGCTGTCTTAGAAAAGAAATGAAAACCCATACGTAGAGATGGGTCACCCTGGTTATCTCTACGCCTCTTCCTTCAACTGCTAATACACAGCAAATGCTGTGTAGGTACTGTGGAATGGTGCTTAAACCGTCCAGACTTCGGTTGTTTTCAAGAGCATCAAAAATTTCTCTCTTAACGTCTTCGTCTCCACTTGTAAAATTTCCAACAAACTTTTTAATTTCGCTTTCAGAGAAGCCAACAATGGACAATGTCCGTAGTTTTCCTGTTATACTTTGATTTTTCATTAGTTCTTCCTCTTTGTGCGGTCTTCCGGTTATGATTGTCGAATGACCAAGAAGGGGGTCAAAATCTTTATCAAGCAAATTTCTTAAAATGGTTAACTCATTTAACTGCTTTCCTAAGTCATCTATTTCATCTATACCATCGACAATTATAAGGATTTTGTTGCTTTGACCGTGCAAGTCCTCAATCTTTACGCCAAAATTATCATGCCAAAATTCATCGATTGTCTTCCCCTTGTATAAACGCAAGTCCCTACATCTTAACAGAAACACAAAGTCAAATATATCACTGTACAGATCATTATTAGCCCATGCAAAGTTGATCCATTCAGCAAGCGTGGTCTTTCCTATCCCAGCAACACCACGAATAAAATACCTTTGATCATCATCACACATCAAATCCTTTAGGTCGATTCTATTTCCTGCTGCTGAGCCAACCAACTTCCTATAGTTAAACAGCTCATTTCCCATACTTTGCTCTTCATACATAGAATTTACAACAACAATCTCCACATTGTATTCCTTGCGATTTCGTAGATCATAATCAAAAGATCTAATAATTCTACCCGATTCCATCTTTGATTTAAGAACGGGAACATGCCATTGCTTTAATTTTTTAATACACCTTGTCTTGTAATCTTGTACCACATCTAAAAAAATCCAGCTTTACGTAACCAAGGTGAAGCGAAAGGATCGGGGGGAGGGGTCTCTTCCCTATGGGTGGCCGAGGATGTGCTGCCGAGATTTTACAGACCCACCTACTTACTGTATAAGAGAATTTCAAAAATATAGATAACTTTATTTAAACGTTTCGATCTATGATCTTCATCAGTAACTGTTCTTACAATGATTTGGGGCCTACTTAAATACCTATATTACAATGGGGTTACAACACAATAGCAACCTATCATGGGAACCTGCCTAATACAACATAATGAATAAGACGAAATTATGGAGAGGGCCGTGGAGAAAAAGACAATAGAAAGGGAAAGACCAAGAGGAGAGGCTTAATTAGCGCGAAAGTTAAGAGTGTTATGCTGTAGAGAGAAAGACAATAGAAGTGAAAGACAAAGAGGAGAGGATAAATTAGCGCGAAAGTTAAGAGTGACTTGCCGTCTGTCCCAAGAGAAATAAAGGAACGAAAAAGCAAAAAAACAAAAACAAAAAACAGGATACAGTATAGAGAAAATAAAAATAAAAATAAAACCATAAGAGCCCACACAGGTCCCTCCACACATAAATATAAGGAAAACAATTACAAATTAGAAAAGGAAAAAAGGTTAAAAATAGTAAAAACATGGGAGTAACAGGTCTAGGAGTCCACAAGTCTAACATTAAGCCCCCTAGGTGCAAAAGTATCCAACTTAAACTGCCAAAATCCTTCTCTAACCCTAGAGTCCCCACATAACCTATCAATGATTTGCAAACTAATATCCTCCTGAAAACCGTGATGACCCGCCTCTTGAAAATGCCTGAAAAATTCTACTTGTGGAACCAGTTCTCCTCTCTCAAACCTCCTAGCACACGACTTATAATTATTAAACCTACTACGGAACGGAGTAAATGTACTGCCTACATACTGTACACCACAGACCTTGCAACCCAACAAATAAACTACACCCGATGAATAACAATCAAATCTAGAATTTATCCTATACTCACTACTACTAACATGACTCACAAACTTATCTCCCTCTTTCATGAACTGACAAATCTGACAACGAGCCTTACCACAGCGATAACAACCCTTAACAAAGTCCTCCTGCCGCACAGGTGCAAGCCTAGCCCTAACCAGCAAGTCCTTGAGGTTTTTGGCATGTCTAAAAGCAACAAGCGGTTTGTTAGGAAAGACCCTCTTGTGCTCTTCAGACGCCTCCAACATAGGCTGAAGCCTACTTGTGATATTATGGATCTTATTAAGAGCTGGATGATAACTAACTACAAGTGGGATACGGTCCCCCCGGCCCCGATTACGTCCAACATGATGCTCTAACAACCTGTCCCTATCAATGACCTTAACCCTATCGACTTGTGCCCTGACAAAACCTTCCTCGTAGCCCCTATTCGTCAACCATCCTACTAGTTCCTCTGACCTTTCCTCAAACTTAGCCTCATCAGAACAAATTCTACGAATCCTAAGAGCCTGGCCATACGGTATAGCCTTCTTAATGTGCCATGGGTGACAGGAAGCCTTCTGCAAATACTGATGCGTATCAGTTGGTTTGCAGAAGAGGTCTGTCTCCAAGGCACGCCCCTTCCTACGAACCATAACATCCAAATAGCTAACCTCATCTCTGGAACTCTCAAACGTAAACTTTATAACTCGATGGAAGTTATTGACATATTCCATGAAGCTATCCAGTCTACGCTGACCGTGAGTCCAGATGAAAACACATCGTCAATATACCTGAACCAAACCATAGGCTTATCCGCACTCCCCTCCAACAACTTCCTTTCAAAATCAGTCATAAACAAATTAGCATATGCTGGAGCAAACTTAGTACCAATCGCCGTCCCTAATTTCTGCCTAAAAATCTTACCATCAAACTCAAAGACATTATTTTCCAAAACAACCTTAGCCAAATTAACAAGCGAACCTGTAGATACCCCTAAATTCTGCCTACTGTCCAGCGCATGCCGCATTGCCTCCAGCCCCTCATCGTGGGGGATGCTAGGATAAAGGCCCACGACATCCGCCGTACACAGTAAAGCATCATCAGGAATATCCCTATACCAGCGAGCAACGACAAGAAATGATTGGTGTCCTTAACATATGATGGAATACTACTAACAAGGGGGTTAAGATGATGATCTAAAAACTCCGAAATATGTTCTGTAGCCGTACCACAATTAGAGATAACTGGTCTACCTACTACACCACTCAGACCTTTATGTATCTTAGGTAACAAATAAAACCGACCTAACTTAGACTTCTTAACTTGCAAGTATGATGCCTCCTTATCCGACAACGCTTGGTCACACACCTGAATCTCCGACACACAATTACGAATACAACCCTCCAACTCTGCACTAGGATCCTCATTTAGAACCTCATACACTTCCCCATTATTTAACTGTCTATTCGCCTCTGCCACATAGTCTTCTCTATCCCAAACTACAACCGCAGATCCTTTGTCCGCCTCCTTAATAACTAAACTCCTATCTGACTTAAGTTCTCCTAGAGCCTGTGTCTCCCCAAACGATAAATTACTATAATTCCTACCCACAGGTGAAACAGACAGCAGTTCACTCTCGAGAAGGGAAAGATAAGATTCCAAGATGGGATCAGCCCTCGGGGGATTCCAACCTGATTTAATATAAAAGCTATTGGGGTCATAATCTGAATTTGTATCGTCCTTAAAAAACCAAGAAAGTCTCATTCTTCGCTTGAAAGCATCAATGTCTGCTTTGAGCTGACCTTTGTCGATGTCCCTGGGGGTGGGTGAAAACTTCAACCCTCTCGAAAGAAGTTTGATTTGATCCTCCGAAAGGGCCTTGTGGGAAACATTAACTACACTCCCCGAGACAAAGACGCCGGTCAGCCGTTCAGATCCCTCACCATCTGCCACTGTTGAAGCTTCCTCTTCATTTCTGTTTTCATGTCGGCCATCCATATAAGCATGCTCCTCCACTTCCTCGTTGTTCACCACCACATCATCGCTCAAGTCGTCCACCGAGAATGCCATATTCTTCCAGTGTTCCTCTGTTATCAATCTTTGCTCCAAAATATTGGTGAACAATATATTTTTCTCCCTACATAGCTCTTTCGCTTTCTTCATCCGTCTATTCCTCAGCTCGTTAACATTTCGTTCCAATTCTGTTCTTATCCATCTCATCTCTCGTTTTGATAGTTCCGTTCGTCGCAATGTCAGCTCGTAGCATCTGCCTGTCAGTTCTGTGCACCTATCTCTATAGTTGACAACCAGCAGCGTTAGAAGTGCTTTCTCAGAATCAAAAAGAATTTCCCTCCATGCTTCCTCCAAGTCTGCTCCAATCCCGCCATTAACAGATGGCTTCTTGATAACTCTTAGTCCATGTGGTATAGCATTGATGTAGCGGCAAAATTCATATATTAGACATAAGCTCCTTAATAAAATCTATATAAATACTATATAAGAGAATTTCAAAAATATAGATGACTTTATTTAAACGTTTCGATCTATGATCTTCATCAGTAACTGTTCTTACAATGATTTGGGGCCTACTTAAATACCTATATTACAATGGGGTTACAACACAATAGCAACCTATCATGGGAACCTGCCTAATACAACATAATGAATAAGACGAAATTATGGGGAGGGCCGTGGAGAAAAGACAATAGAAAGGGAAAGACCAAGAGGAGAGGCTTAATTAGCGCGAAAGTTAAGAGTGTTATGCTGTAGAGAGAAAGACAATAGAAGTGAAAGACAAAGAGGAGAGGATAAATTAGCGCGAAAGTTAAGAGTGACTTGCCGTCTGTCCCAAGAGAAACAAAGGAACGAAAAAGCAAAAAAACAAAAAACAAAAAACAGGATACAGTATAGAGAAAAAAAAATAAAAATAAAACCATAAGAGCCCACACAGGTCCCTCCACACATAAATATAAGGAAAACAATTACAAATTAGAAAAGGAAAAAAGGTTAAAAATAGTAAAAACATGGGAGTAACAGGTCTAGGAGTCCACAAGTCTAACATTAAGCCCCCTAGGTGCAAAAGTATCCAACTTAAACTGCCAAAATCCTTCTCTAACCCTAGAGTCCCCACATAACCTATCAATGATTTGCAAACTAATATCCTCCTGAAAACCGTGATGACCCGCCTCTTGAAAATGCCTGAAAAATTCTACTTGTGGAACCAGTTCTCCTCTCTCAAACCTCCTAGCACACGACTTATAATTATTAAACCTACTACGGAACGGAGTAAATGTACTGCCTACATACTGTACACCACAGACCTTGCAACCCAACAAATAAACTACACCCGATGAATCACAATCAAATCTAGAATTTATCCTATACTCACTACTACTAACATGACTCACAAACTTATCTCCCTCTTTCATGAACTGACAAATCTGACAACGAGCCTTACCACAGCGATAACAACCCTTAACAAAGTCCTCCTGCCGCACAGGTGCAAGCCTAGCCCTAACCAGCAAGTCCTTGAGGTTTTTGGCATGTCTAAAAGCAACAAGCGGTTTGTTAGGAAAGACCCTCTTGTGCTCTTCAGACGCCTCCAACATAGGCTGAAGCCTACTTGTGATATTATGGATCTTATTAGGAGCTGGATGATAACTAACTACAAGTGGGATACGGTCCCCCCGGCCCCGATTACGTCCAACATGATGCTCTAACAACCTGTCCCTATCAATGACCTTAACCCTATCGACTTGTGCCCTGACAAAACCTTCCTCGTAGCCCCTATTCGTCAACCATCCTACTAGTTCCTCTGACCTTTCCTCAAACTTAGCCTCATCAGAACAAATATTACGAATCCTAAGAGCCTGGCCATACGGTATAGCCTTCTTAATGTGCCATGGGTGACAAGAAGCCTTCTGCAAATACTGATGCGTATCAGTTGGTTTGCAGAAGAGGTCTGTCTCCAAGGCACGCCCCTTCCTACGAACCATAACATCCAAATAGCTAACCTCATCTCTGGAACTCTCAAACGTAAACTTTATAACTCGATGGAAGTTATTGACATATTCCATGAAGCTATCCAGTCTACGCTGACCGTGAGTCCAGATGAAAACACATCGTCAATATACCTGCACTCCTCCAACAACTTCCTTTCAAAATCAGCCATAAACAAATTAGCATACGCTGGAGCAAACTTAGTACCAATCCCTAATTTCTGCCTAAAAATCTTACCATCAAACTCAAAGACATTATTTTCCAAAACAACCTTAGCCAAATTAACAAGCGAACCTGTAGATACCCTAAATTCTCTACTGTCCAGCGCATGCCGCATTGCCTCAGCCCCTCATCGTGGGGATGCTAGGATAAAGGCCCACGACATCCGCCGTACACAGTAAAGCATCATCAGGAATATCCCTATACCAGCGAGCAACGACAAGAAATGATTGGTGTCCTTAACATATGATGGAAGACCTAACTTAGACTTCTTAACTTGCAAGTATGATGCCTCCTTATCCGACAACGCTTGGTCACACACCTGAATCTCCGACACACAATTACGAATACAACCCTCCAACTCTGCACTAGGATCCTCATTTAAAACCTCATACACTTCCCCATTATTTAACTGTCTATTCGCCTCTGTCACATAGTCTTCTCTATCCCAAACTACAACCGCAGATCCTTTGTCCGCCTCCTTAATAACTAAACTCCTATCTGACTTAAGTTCTCCTAGAGCCTGTGTCTCCTCTCTGCTCTTAGGATTCGTAGAATTTGTTCTGATGACGCTCTTAGGATTCGTAGAATTTGTTCTGATGAGGCTAAGTTTGAGGAAAGGTCAGAGGAACTAGTAGGATGGTTGACGAATAGGGGCTACGAGGAAGGTTTTGTCAGGGCACAAGTCGATAGGGTTAAGGTCATTGATAGGGACAGGTTGTTAGAGCATCATGTTGGACGTAATCGGGGCCGGGGGGACCGTATCCCACTGGTAGTTAGTTATCATCCAGCTCTTAATAAGATCCATAATATCACAAGTAGGCTTCAGCCTATGTTGGAGGCGTCTGAAGAGCACAAGAGGGTCTTTCCTAACAAACCGCTTGTTGCTTTTAGACATGCCAAAAACCTCAAGGACTTGCTGGTTAGGGCTAGGCTTGCACCTGTGCGGCAGGAGGACTTTGTTAAGGGTTGTTATCGCTGTGGTAAGGCTCGTTGTCAGATTTGTCAGTTCATGAAAGAGGGAGATAAGTTTGTGAGTCATGTTAGTAGTAGTGAGTATAGGATAAATTCTAGATTTGATTGTTATTCATCGGGTGTAGTTTATTTGTTGGGTTGCAAGGTCTGTGGTGTACAGTATGTAGGCAGTACATTTACTCCGTTCCGTAGTAGGTTTAATAATTATAAGTCGTGTGCTAGGAGGTTTGAGAGAGGAGAACTGGTTCCACAAGTAGAATTTTTCAGGCATTTTCAAGAGGCGGGTCATCACGGTTTTCAGGAGGATATTAGTTTGCAAATCATTGATAGGTTATGTGGGGACTCTAGGGTTAGAGAAGGATTTTGGCAGTTTAAGTTGGATACTTTTGCACCTAGGGGCTTAATGTTAGACTTGTGGACTCCTAGACCTGTTACTCCCATGTTTTTACTATTTTTAACCTTTTTCCTTTTCTAATTTGTAATTGTTTTCCTTATATTTATGTGTGGAGGGACCTGTGTGGGCTCTTATGGTTTTATTTTATTTTTATTTTCTCTATACTGTATCCTGTTTTTTGTTTTTGTTTTTTGCTTTTCGTTCCTTTGTTTCTCTTGGGACAGACGGCAAGTCACTCTTAACTTTCGCGCTAATTTATCCTCTCCTCTTTGTCTTTCACTTCTATTGTCTTTCTCTCTACAGCATAACACTCTTAACTTTCGCGCTAATTAAGCCTCTCCTCTTGGTCTTTCCCTTTCTATTGTCTTTTTCTCCACGGCCCTCTCCATAATTTCGTCTTATTCATTATGTTGTATTAGGCAGGTTCCCATGATAGGTTGCTATTGTGTTGTAACCCCATTGTAATATAGGTATTTAAGTAGGCCCCAAATCATTGTAAGAACAGTTACTGATGAAGATCATAGATCGAAACGTTTAAATAAAGTTATCTATATTTTTGAAATTCTCTTATATAGTATTTATATAGATTTTATTAAGGAGCTTATGTCTAATATACTTACTGTATAATGTAGACACAGACCCTAAGCGGAAAATGAGAGTAAAAGGACTTGTTTGGCCTTAAAATTGTATGACTTGAAATTATGACATTATGACATGAAATTGTATGATGTTTTAGGTAAAAATCATACCCATCTTTAGAGAATTTCAAGCAATCGTGGTCCAGCTACCTAAGTGCTTGTACTACTGATTTTATGAGCGTTCAAAGTTTACCATTTTATAAGGGCTTTGACAAGTTGAGGTGAAAAGTTTCACCCCGAGTCATTTTTCACGGTCAAAGCCCTTATAGAATCCGGGACTTTGAAGCGTCATAAAATCAATAGCAAAATCGCCAGGACAGTGAAACTTTGCACCTATACTAAGCTTTAGATGCTTTATAAGAATTTGTCATCGAAAACTTGTAATCTTGACGTTTTGACAAATGTTAATGTTGGCGGCCTTTCGTCGAAAAAGTCTATAGCCAATAAATAAATAATCAATAAATAATCAGTACTAGGAGTAGGTGATAAGACGCATTTACCAAATTTTTTATCAGAAATATTTAAACTAAAACGACACGGTCGATTGAGCCTTCATCACATAATATGCGGTTATTGAATGATTGTGAGGTCAATGCTGGAAAATATTCGGACCGAAGCATAACGTACCGACCTCACTACGTTCGGTCCGTACAAGAAGCTGAGGTCCGAATATTTTCCTGCATTGACCTCGCAATCGTTCAATAAGGCTTTATTATATGGTGTTGAAAACTTTATACAATATTTTCGAACTTTTTTGGAGAATGTTTACTCAAAAAACATATTTTGTCAGTATTTAATTTTCCCATCTCAATCTCTCTCACTTCATCAATGAGAAATTACGTGGCTATATCACGTGATTATATCAACACCGGTCAATGCAGCTAATACGGACCCGTGAAGAATCAATCAGATTGCGCCGTTGCCGGTCCAAACAGCCGTATTTTCGAACACCATATAATAATGACCGTGTATGTCACACGAAGAAGTGTCCGGTATGCAATAGAATTGGCTTGAAAAGGTATGTGCTTCAATATAGTTGCATTCAATACGCAAACATGATTGGTTCAAACATACCTTCCATGATTTCATTTTTGTTTTTCTGTTTTTGTTGAAGACCTTGCACTGTTGTGCTGACCTCTGAAAAGATAAGAAAACAACCGGAATATGAAAAACAAATTAAGAATTATCAATTGCAAAGTACTTTACGAAGGGTTGTGTATGATATGAAAATGGACCTAGCCAAGGACTAAGCTCACGTTGAATTCAATTTTTTTAAAGGGGTTTAGCCGTGTTTATGTTTAAACAAAACAAAATCACAACGAAAACGGAGGGAATTAATTTCTAGATGCAATACCTTACAAGAAATGATTAATTGTGACCGTTTCTACAACAATTTCGATAAAAGAAAAATTACCCTGAACTGTGGTCTTGATCCTTTTTACGTCATTTCTTGTTTCTTAAACATGAAAAGTATCAAATTTACGAAATTTATAAAAGCTAAACACATCTTATCAGAAATCAAACTTGTTGACAGGTTTTAAAAATGCTTTCAGGAATATGCACTTCATACCAGTTTACAAATCAGGGTTCCCTTGAATACACGTTTTATTTTTATAAGCAACACCTTTACAAGGAACTCGAGGCTGAAAATTCCCAAAAAAATAAGGAACTTTAAGGAACTATCGAGGCTCAGTTGAAAAACTGAGAACCACGTTTTTCAGAAACAAGACGATTTGTACAAATAAATAGCAGAATATCAATATAGTTCCCATAGTTCTTCCCCGAAAGACTCCATTTATATCTAAAGTTAAAAAGCTTATATGAATTTTCTGTTAGTATTCAAACATATTCAAACATTAGTATTCAAACATATCATGACGAGGAACAGTTTAAAAAATTTTCAGCATCATTCTGTTGAAAAATCAAGGAACTCCAGCCTCAACTCAGACCAAAGGCTTCTTATAAAAACACTATCTGAGGAGTCTATTGTGCAGGCTACTAGAATTGATGAAGCTATGCTATTTGGTACAAGATTGATTTCTATAAGGAGAGAGAAACTGGTGGCTGGCTGTTTTCATTGTTTCGTTCAGCTGTGTTTAGGAAGTTTATAAATGACGATTATATCAACCAGTGAGTTGCCAAATTCAATAAAGTTCATGTTTCAAAAACATTTGCATGGTAGAAATAACAACATCGTATCCACAAATAAAACAAGCAATGTGTTCTGTTCTTAAAAAAGAAACGAGAAGCAGCTTGTTACAGAACAGCTGGGTACTTGTTGCATTTTGTATTTTATTTGTTGCCACATAATAAGTAACATTTACGTACACTTACACTAGTTTCAATTAATTTTGCCAGTTCATTATATTTTCATTACAAAGCTGCAGACTGACCTTCAAAATTTTTACCAGTCCTTTTTTGTCTTTCATTGATGCTTTCTAAAGTTCTCGTGACACTTTCAACTTCCTTTCTTGTATCTAAAAGATGAAAAATTAAACAAAAGAATGCAAATTCAGACTGATGAAGTTCAAAGAGATGGATTCGATTGAAAAACTAAGTAAACGACAAAATTTTCCAATTGCGTTGTTGGCTTAATAGAAAACTTAGTTGCTTAGGCTGTTCAAGATATATTTCTTAGCACTTAAAGCAATTCAATTTGATCATTTCTTTCTAGCGATTGTGCCCACTAATTCGTTATTTTAATCCAGAGAAATGTATCATTTCAATCTATGTTAGTTAGCATTGTACGTTGTAGGGTATCCTATATATTCTAAATGCTGTTCTTATGCAGTATAAATTACATTTACAGTATTTAGCTGTTTACACTTTGTCGTTTTCAGCTTAAGCCGGTTAGCGTATCGTATCATTTCGTACCTTATTCATATCAAAACTGTGCGGGCATAGTGTAGACGCAAGGCCAGAATGGTATGGTTTCGTATCGTATTCATCTCATACCAGCGTAGTGTAAACAGGGTCTTAAGCACATGGGATATTTATAAGATTTCCAATCTTTTGAAGAGGAGGCATGTATTCAATTGAATTAAAGGGGGGTTGCTCGCAGAGAGTTGCATTTATTTTCATATTAACTCTATTGCATCAATACTAGTCATTAAAGGTCCTACATTTGAATTTGATGATGTTTCGTGTGGAAAACAAACAAGTTTCACGAGAAAGAAAGTTTCTTTTTAGAAATTCTTCGATAAAAATCCTCATTTTCAACTTAAAACAAACCCCTCATTTAAGAGCGATGTTTTGGCATCATATAAAACAGTGGCCCTACATAATTTAAGTTCTTTAGGCCAGCTTAATAAACTTTTGTCCACAGACTGTATCTCCATTTTTAACACACATGTAGCCCTAATGGACAGAAATTATTGGGCAATGCACAAATCAAGGAGACTAGGGCTTTTGAATAAGTAATATGGTAGAGCTTAGTTAATTCTGAAGTCTAAAACTAAGCATCACTTTTCCACATAGACTAGATTGAATGCAGAGGCCTGCATCACATCCAAAAGGATATTAATTTCTTGAATGTAAAATAGAATAGACTAAAATGTTTAATATAAGATGTAAGATGGCAAACATTAACCCACAAAATAAAATAGTGGCCAGAAAGTAAAACAAGAAATCAAGAACGCTAAAAATTTGAAGTAGTATAGATGCAGCTAAATACCTTGTACTGTTTCTTTGATGTCTGTAACATCTTCTTTTATTTCTACAAATCAAAACATGCAATAAACAAAAAGACACAAATTCTGCTCAAGTAACCAAATGGTTCCTGTTTAATGACTTGACAAATTCTTCTATAAGAGTATCTATAAGAAACCCAGAGTCTCAAATGGCCAAACCAAAAACTCCAGCACTGGAAAATCTTATCAAACAAGCTTCTCACTTGGTACGTGAAATATTCTATTTTGATATTTTCTTTTTGTGTTTCGTGTGTCCCGGGCAAACTTGGCTCAAGGATAACCTAGGTTTTTCCTAGGTCAACCTAGGTGTATCTCTCAAGGAAAACCTAGAAATGAACCTAGGTTTTCCTTGAGCCAATCCTTGAGAAGACCTAGGTTTTCCTAGGTTTTAAATTGGAACAACGTAGCTGTATATGGAAGGAAAAACAGTTCAAGGAAAACCTAGGTCTGCTCAAGGATGCCATATTTGGATGTCATCAGCCGATATTTTTGATGACAGGAATACCTAGGTTAAACCTAGGTTTTCCTAGGGCAATCAATAACAATTATTTGATAGAAAACCTAGGTTTTACCTAGGTTAACCTAGGTATAGAATACATCATTACCCTAGATAAACCTTGAGAAGATGACACTCTATTTTCATTCAAGATTAATAAAAGTAGAAATTATGATTGTAAAGGCCCGATGTTATTTTTTATTCTGCATTGTATCATGAAACGCCTCTAATAAAATAAACTTCAACTCCATCAACACGCGATTTTCCAACACATTCCCAACATGAATCAATGAATTCCGAATACTTAAGATGGAGAATTTCTGGTTACTGAATGTTGGAATTAGAAGAACAAGAACGCCAAATGTGAAAAACATGAAGCAAACACATTTTAACCCGTCTTTAACCCCTCTTAGTAGATCAAATATAAACTGAGACCGAATGAAAAGGCTTATACAAGAAATAAACTAATTTGCTTTAGTACTTTTTGTCATTTGTAGTATTTAAACTAATGGTAAATAGCTATTTTTGGAAGCTTTGAGTTCCGAAATTAATAAGCTCAAAACGTTGAGCGCTTATGGAAATAAGTCATATGCTAAAACGCTTTAAATGCTTTTAGTAGCAAATTGATCAGTTAATTTTAGCCTCTGCATAATAGGCGTTATCTAAACTACAAAAACAACACGAATTTTAAACCATACTCGAAGAATGCAACAACTTACAACTCTTCACCTTCAAGTTTGTTCTGCCAATTTAGCGACAATTTCTGCATTTTCAGTCTTTCATAGTAAAAATAGGTCCTCATAGTCATCGACTGTTTATCAGCATCGTTGTTTGGTTTATGAAATTACTGTGCCCATTATTAAAAACCATAAAAACTGTGCAATTTTGAACAGACGAAAATCGTGTCTGCCTTCCAGAAGCAAAGTCGTTATCAAACCGTTAGAATTGTATTTTGGCGCCAAAACATTTCGTAAACTCAAGGTTTTCTCAAGGTGCCGTGTGTTTGATTTTCTCAAGGTTTCATGAAATACCTTGAACTAAAAGGAGTTCATTGGCAATTCAAGGATTTCTCAAGGTCCTTGGTTCAAATATGGTTCAAGGTTGGATCTAAATCCTTGAAACAACAGACGTTTTTTAACAGTGTTCAAGGTTTTCTCAAGGTCCTTGAGGTACTGAAATCAAGGTTTTTTTCGCAACAAGAAATACTGCTCAAGGATCCTGGGGTTTCCTTGATCATCCCTAGGTTTTCTCAAGGAAAATCAACGAAATTCAAGGATCCTTGATTTGGTAAATTGGCCGGGGTGTACTTTTGTGACAACCAGACAAATTGAAAATCTATTCAGATCACAACATCATTCAGAAAAAACTTACATTGTCATGAATAGGGACATTTATTCAAGAAACTCATAAACTTTCAGTACTTGAAATCTTACAATTTTAAGAAACTTCCAGAACTGAGGCCCCCCAAGCGGTTCTGCGTGCTGCGTCGGACCATTTTTATGCGTGATTTTGTGAAACAAGAAATTTTTGCGGGTGAATCCAAACTCCTGTGTGTCGCGTGAAATGCTATCAATCAGCGCGTGCAATAATTTACGAATACAAAGTTAAGCAGTCTGAATACAGATGCTGCTCAAAATTTTAGGGAGCAACGAAGATGTATGCACGTGAAAATGAAGTTTTATCCTGCGTGATTGCGTGAATCGTCGAAAAATTGCACATGATTGCATAATTTTGTTCCCCTGTTGAGGGGCCTCCAGAACTGGGCCAATTTTTTAGTTTATTTTAAAAAAGTATGTGAACACTTTTTAAAGAAATTTGCTGCAACTACTATGGGACGACTATACCTGATCTTTCACAGGAAAACATAAATGTGAAGCACAAACCTCGAAACTGAAGAAGCCATATGTTGAATTCATCATTAAATCTTTTCTGAGTTTCTAGAACATCTTTCAGGTGCTCACTCAATTCATTCTGCACGGTTGATTGTTCAATTTTTTCAACTTCTTGTGTGTAGTTTGACCCAAACAAGGTACAAACATTCTTCAGTTTTGCAATAACTGTCTGGAAGTCCACAGATGAAACTGATGCACTCTTAGGATGTGCAAAGAATTCATTTCGAATCTCCCTCAGGTGGTCAACATACTCACTGTCCAACAAAGGGAAATTCTTTTGCCTTAACACGACAAGGTGTAATAAGCTGTAAATCAGAAAACAATAGAACAAAGAACAGAGTTGTTGGATCCCAGTCACTTGCGTCTCCATTTCCTAGGTTGATCAAGTATTGCCTATTGCGTGGATTATTCTGGACCTTTGATGGAATTTGACTCAAAAGAAACTGGCCACTTTGACATGTGCCATCCCATTTATTTTGTGGATACTTTGCATTCCATTTCTTCTCAAAATACTGCCTCAAGTATGCAGACACAACATCTAGGATTAGTCTACAAAGTTTTACAAAGTTTTCTTGTTCTTTACTGAGACTCATTTCAATCTTTCCATCTCTGGAGAAGCAAAACAAAAGTATTATGCTAGTTAAAACTGTTCAATCATCAAGATTGTGAACATTAGGCTTCCACAAAATCAATAAAATTTAAAGCAAGGATGTATGAGATTCTTAATGCAGTGAATTGCAAACTGCTATCTTCCCTGTTTTACAGACCAGTCCTACTACAAGTTGTTGTCAAAGTTCTTTACCTTTCATACTTCCCGGGCAAACTTGGCTCAAGGATAACCTAGGTTTTTCCTAGGTCAACCTAGGTGTATCTCTCAAGGAAAACCTAGAAATGAACCTAGGTTTTCCTTGAGCCAATCCTTGAGAAGACCTAGGTTTTCCTAGGTTTTAAATTGGAACAACGTAGCTGTATATGGAAGGAAAAACAGTTCAGGATAACCTAGGTTTTTCCTAGGTCAACCTAGGTACAGAATACATCATTACCCTAGATAAACCTTGAGAAGATGACACTCTATTTTCATTCAAGATTAATAAAAGTAGAAATTATGATTGTAAAGGCCCGATGTTATTTTTTATTCTGCATTGTATCATGAAACGCCTCTAATAAAATAAACTTCAGCTCCATCAACACGCGATTTTCCAACACATTCCCAACATGAATCAATGAATTCCGAATACTAGATTGAGAATTTCTGATACTGAATGCTGGAATTAGAAGAACAAGAACGCCAAATGTGAAAAACATGAAGCAAACACAGTTTAACCCGTCTTTAACCACTCTTAGTAGATCAAATATAAACTGAGACCGAATGAAAAGGCTTATACAAGAAATAAACTAATTTGCCTTTAGTACTTTTTGTCATTTGTAGTATTTAAACTAATGGTAAATAGCTATTTTTGGAAGCTTCGAGTTCCGAAATTAATAAGCTCAAAACGTCGAGCGCTAAAGGAAATAAGTCATATGCTAAAACGCTTTAAATGCTTTTAGTAGCAAATTGATGAGTTAATTTTAGCCTCTGCATAAGAGGCGTTATCTAAACTACAAAAACAACACGCATTTTAAACCATACTTGAAGAATGCAACAACTTACAACTCTTCACCTTCAAGTTTGTTCTGCCAATTTAGCGACAGTTTCTGCATTTTCAGTCTTTCATAGTAAAAATAGGTCCTCATAGTCATCGACTGTTTATCAGCATCGTTGTTTGGTTTATGAAATTACTGTGCCGAAAATCGTGTCTGCCTTCCAGAAGCAAAGTCGTTATCAAAACGTTAGAATTGTATTTTGGCGCCAAAACTTTTCGTAAGCTCAAGGTTTTCTCAAGGTACCGTGTGTTTGATTTGCTCAAGGTTTCATGAAATACCTTGAACTAAAAGGAGTTCATTGGCAATTCAAGGATTTGTCAAGGTCCTTGGTTCAAATATGGTTCAAGGTTCCTTGAAACAACAGACGTTTATTAATAGTGTTCAAGGTTTTCTCAAGGTCCTTGAGGTACTGAAATCAAGGATTTTTTCGAAACAAGAAATACTGCTCAAGGATCCTGGGGTTTCCTTGATCTTCATTAGGTTTTCTCAAGGAAAATCAACGAAATTCAAGGATCCTTGATTTGGTAAATTGGCCGGGCTGATTTCTAAATACAGACATCATTTATTCACTCTTCAATTATCTGGTCCTTCAAAAATGATCAAATATGAAAGCATTATTTAGCAAATATTCTATGTTTCTTTGCACATACCATTCAAAGATCAAAATAGCATGCAGAAATTATCACAAATCACTCTTAAACCTCGAATACTGTATTATGCAGAGAATTTTGTGTTTGAAAAATAATTTAAAAAAGCGACTCTTTGTGACTTTGTAACTGGATTTTGCTGTTATTTTGCTGCGATGCTGTGATCCAGAATTTTGGATAATCCGCACACATTTTGAAAATCTTGTGTCCCGAGCAGACTGGATAATGGAATAACTACTGTACTCAAAATTATACTAGGAGAATTTGACCTAATTTCAACTTTTCTGTCTCATATAAAGGGAGCCTTTTGAGCTTTCTTCAATTCCCCCCTCTTACTGTAGGGGTATTGTTAACAATTATACCCACGTTAAAAGAATTAAATGGCTGAGTCCCCCATATTGACAGCATACCCAGATTATAAAAAGTACCCCCCCGCCCAGAATGGAATGCATACAACATTAAAGAGGGACAGTGATCAAATAGGATTTAAAAAAATTTGGTCAATATGAAGGACTGTGAATCAGTATATAACTGGTGCCCCAGACTCAATAAGCTTTCCTTCTTCTGGGGTGTATGCTAATGCATGTACGAGAGTAGTTCACAAGGTAATATGTTGTCATGAATCAGAACTATTATATAAACATCCCAGCTCAAAAACTGTAACAACTTAAATTTAAACTTTAAAGGCCTTCGGAAGGAATCTCAGATTGGGGGGGGGGGGGCTGAACAATTGAAAAGCATTTGATGATGTAATGATTTTATGGCATATCCATCATACTTTCGCTTTCAAGATTATTGGGAAGCCCCCATCCCCCACCTTTTGACAGCCCTGAACTTGAATGTATTGAATCATGAGACAATTCGTTCAACAAAATGATGTAAACAAGACTTACCAACTAACTAGCCTTGTTTGCTCATCAGTCTTTTAACAACTTTCAGCCGTGTTTGACGCACAGAATCGTGAGAATAAGTTAAGTCACATCTTAGCACTAGACCTTTCCAGAATATGGTTGATATTATCAAATTTCATTCACTAATTTGGGCTTTGGAACTTTGAAGTCAAATCCTCAAAATAAGAATTAATACATGTCAACTAAACTTTAAAATAAAATGAAATAAACATTTATTTAACTTCAAAATGATTTCCTAATTTGATTCTGTTGTATAAGTAGTATTGCATCTTAAAATGGTGGCTAGTGAGCAAGCAGAAAATCTTTATTTGTAAACACAGGTCAGTGCTGCCAGCTCTACCCCGTTTGCAGAGTATGGCTTTTCCAACGAGATCTCGAGTGTGCAAGAACCCCTTTCTATTGTTCTCTCCTTTTGTTTAGCCTATTGTTCTATTCAAAAAATCGAGTGTGCAAGTGCCCAACTCTGCAATCTGGAGCTCTACCATATTTCCTTGATAGATTAAGCACCTGGATGCTTATTTAAAAATCTACCCCAAAGAGAGGTGAAATTACTTGAAAATTTATGAATAAACTAACATTTTGAAGAAAACTAAATTTTGCAGCAATTGGCAAAAGTCTGCGGAGTGTGGCATGGGCACCAATGAGACAGGCAATAGAACAAAAGAAAAGAACAATGGAAATGTGCTTCTGCATGCATGAGATCTTGTCAAGAACTGCCATACTTCATAGACTGGGCAAAAGGTGTCTCTAAGTTCCGCCCATCGATACCTATGCATGCACTATCAAACATGTGTCTCGGCACCAACCTGACAGGCAACTATGTAAATTTAAAGGGGGCACTTAGTCGAGACTCGAGGGAGGGTGCTTACTTAAGGAAATAGGGCATGGCTGATGTTGCCCTGCAGCTAATAAGAAATTGAAACGAAATAAGCAATATTGCAGGCAATTGACACAAAATCCATTTCAAACAATTGATACAAAATCCAAATTTTTTTTATCATCCGGATGAAATTGCCCCTCGATTCTACAACGATTTCTGCATGTAAACTTTTGCAACTCTTTTTTACATGTTTCCTCCATTATTCAGCAAGGCCTTACGAGTTAAACAGGCAAAATGATAGAGTAAAGGGAGGGAAGGTGGTGCAAATATGGCCTAACAATCTAAATGGCCTAAATAGAATAGAACTTCGATTCCTCTAGGAGTGGTTTACAAATCAGTAAAGCGGATGAAAAACGACAATATCTTACAATTTAAAAACAAGAATTTTCTAATCTATCATCATAATAGCAAATCGTTTCTGAATATTAATAAAATAATAATAAAAATCTTTGCAACTAACCTCCGATTGCAGTTTTACTCTGGGAACTTCGAAAGCGAAAGCCAAAAGGAAGGGCATGGCGAACAAGGAAGTCAGATTCGTCACATGTTAACTAAGTGACCAATCAAAATGCTGTATGTGTAATTTGCATAATCACGTGATTTTCAAGGAATTTTCAAGAGGTTCATCGAAATCCGAAAATTGATTTGCTGTTTTGAGACAATGACGTCACAGCTTCATAAAAACTGCACCCAAAAGGGACCAAAAAAACAAATAAAAAAAAGCAAAAAACTTTCCATTTTCTTGCTGAGAATATCTCTCATGTTTCATCTCTCGATATCCAAATCTTGCCAAAACTTGTTTCTCAAATATTTGAAATTTCTTTATCAAGTAAAATGTTTTGCCCTTCCGCAACGTTGCAAAAGATTACTCGTCAAATATTATGGGAATGTGGGAAGCAAGAAATATATTGGAAATGTTTCATAGATATTGCTAAGCAACTCCTGATTATCCAACAATGTTTTGTGACGTGGCAAAACAGTCAACAATGCTTTTTAGGTCTATCAAACATTGTTGGCTAAACATTTGGGACTTGCTTCAAAAAAGCAATAAACTAACCAAACACTGCACAACAATACATCTCATCTATGCTTATCAAACGATGTTTTGCTTGACAAGACCTTTAATTGATTTGAAAGTTTTGTTGACAAGAAAATTTGTACAGTGGCAAGAAATGGTCAACAATGCTTGTTAGGTCAACCAAACATTGTTAGTCAAACATTTGAGATTTGTTTCCTAAAAACAATAAGCTAGCCAAACACTGCATAACAATAAACCTCATCTACGCTTGTCAAAAAATGTTTTGCTTGACAAGAAAACTTTTGTGCAGTGGCTAACAAACGGTCAACAACGCTTGTTAGGTCAATCAAACATTGTTAGTCAAACATTTGAGATTTGCTTCACACAAGGAACCAGCTAGCCAAACACTGCACAACAATACACCTCATCTACGCTTGTCAAAAAATGTTTTGCTTGACAAGAAAACTTTTGTGCAGTGGCTAACAAACGGTCAACAACGCTTGTTAGGTCAATCGAACATTGTTAGTCAAACATTTGAGATTTGTTTCGTAAAAACAATAAGCTAGCCAAACACTGCATAACAATAAACCTCATCTACGCTTGTCAAAAAATGTTTTGCTTGACAAGAAAACTTTTTTGAGTGGCCAACAACGGTCAACAATGCTTGTTAGGTCAATCAAAGATTGTTTGTCAAACATTTGAGATTTGCCTCAGACAAGCAATAAGCAAGCCAAACACTGCACAAGAAATATAACTCATCCATGCTTAGCAAACAAGGTTTTGCTTGACAAACGACGTTTTTTTGAATGTTTTGTTTGACAAGAGAAAAAACGTTTGTGCAGTGGCCAACAAACGGTTAACAATGCTTTTTAGGTCGATCAAACGTTGTTTATCAAACATTTGAGATTTGCTTCACACAAACAATAAGCTAGCCAAACACTGCACAACAATACACCTCATCTACGCTTGTCAAAAAATGTTTTGCTTGACAAGAAAACTTTTGTGCAGTTGCTAACAAACGGTCAACAATTCTTGTTAGGTCAATCAAACATTGTTTATCAAACATTTGAGATTTGCTTCACACAAACAATAAGCTAGCCAAACACTGCACAACAATGCACCTCATCTACGCTTGTCAAAAAATGTTTTGCTTGACAAGAAAACTTTTGTGCAGTGGCTAACAAACGGTCAACAATGCTTGTTAGGTCAATCAATAATTGTTAGTCAAACATTCGAGATTTGCTTCACACAAACAATAAGCAAGCCAAACACTGCACAAGAAATATAACTCATCCATGCTTTGCAAACAAGGTTTTGCTTGACAAAAGACGTTTGTTTGAATGTTTTGTTCGACAAGAAAACTTTTGTGCAGTGGCCAACAAACAGTCACAATGCTTGTTAGGTCAATCAAACATTGTTTGTCAAACATTTGAAATTTTCTTTCCTGAGACACAATGCTGACAGTATTGATCTGTCGCAGACATTGCTTGTCAAATATTGCTTGTCAAACATTTTCTGGGTTTGACAATGATGATGTTTTTTGAAATTGCTATGTAAATTCTGATTGACGAACGAACAATATTTTGTGAAGTTGCCAAATAGTCATTCAAACATTGCTTGTAAAGCAAATCTCAAATGTTTGACCAGCCATGTTTTATAGTTGAGTCAAGGCCCTACACTTTTGTCAGACAATAAAAAATTAATGATGAAACATTTGCGAATAGAATATCGAAAAAGAACAAACACACATGTGATCGATTCGAGGTTAACAGACAAAATTAAGTACTGGAATAAAATAAAAACAAGATTAAAAAAAGCCCTCGCTGTGCAGTAAATACAGTTAAGTGCTGATTGAAATCTTAGGTGGGGTAAAAAAAACGCTCAAAAAGACTGGGGATACATTGCTGGCCTGCTTTATTGAAAATAGGATCAAGTACGAAAAATTATACAAAACGTTTTGTATTGTTAATAGTGCATTAATATACCAATTATATACATAAAATATTTAATCATATAAAATTTCAAAATCGAATAAAAAAGTACAAAATAAAATTACCGGTATTAAAATAAGATGTAGTTACACTTTGTTTTGGCCAAATGCTTAAAATTCGTTTATAAAATATTGTTTGGAGAACATTTTAAATTAATTCATTAGGCAAAATGTTTTGCTGTTTGGGCATGTCGCAAAACATTAGCTCTTTAAACATTTTAAAAGTGTGACAAGAATAAAATGTTTTTGAAAGTTTTCAAAAATATTGGTAAGCGATTTTCGAACAACGCTTCGCACAGTGGCACAAACGTCAAAAAACAAACCATTTCTCGTCAAACATCGCTCATTTAAAAAACATTGCTCATTTCAAAAACATTGCTCATTTCAAAAACATTGCTCATTTCAAAAACATTGAAGGTCAACGGTTTGGAGTGTGAAAAGCATAAATGGTTTTTGAAAATTTTTTCAACTAAAACAATGCTAAGCGAACTCTGATTTTTGAGCAATATTTCGCCACATGACAAAAAGTCCCAGAATTCAGTAGTCTTTAGACATTGCGGTGTGAAAACTATTGTACGTTAATTTAAAAAGTAAGTTAAACCAGTTTTAAACCATTGTAATTTGATAACTATTTGTCATGAATAGCAAACACTACGATATAGATTTTTCAACAAGTGGCATAACCCATGACAATGAATAGAAAGCGAACCTGGACTGTATGATCAGAGAGCTTACGACGGTCCCACTAAGCTATAGAGGTCAACGAAATCGCCGAGTAACTCTCAAAGTCATACAGCCAAGGGCTCTCCTCCCGTTTGACTTCTTTTGTTTTGGCTATGTCCAGCCTCCATCATCACCATACATATTTATATATATACATATATACATATATTATATATATTTGTCATGAATGGCGTTTAATTGTCCTTGCGTCTTGATTGGTTAATCGCTCTTATCAAACTGATGAATTGATGAAGATTGATTAATAAAAATAAACTTGTTTCAAAAGTGTTATGGTGTGAAAACAGTGAATATGTAAAGTAATCTAAGACGGGATATGTGCACACCTATATAAGACTTTTAAAACAATTTTTCATCAATTGTATATCTTATTTAATATTGTCATCCAAAGTAATCGAATTGATCTGGGTCAACCTGGTATAAATAAACTTGGTTCAAAAGTGTTTTGGTTTGAAAACAGTGAATATGTAAATTAATCTAAGACGGGATATGTGCAAACCTATATAAGACTTTTAAAACAATTTTTCATCGATTGCATATCTTATTTAAGATTGTCATCCAAAGTAATCGAATCAATCTGGGTCAACCTGGTATAAATAAACTTGGTTCAAAAGCGTTATGGTGTGAAAACAGTGAATATGTAAAGTTATCGAAGACGGGTTATGTGCACACCTATATAAAACTTTTAAAATAATTTTTCATCGATTGCATATCTTATTTAAGATTGTCATCCAAAGTAATCAAATTAATCTGGGTCAACCTGGTATAAAAAAACTTGGTTCAAAAGTGTTATAGTGTGAAAACAGTGAATATATAAAGTAATCTAAGACGGGTTATGTGCACACCTATGTAAGACTTTGAAAACAATTTTTCATCGATTGCATATCTTATGTAAGATTGTCATCCAAAGTAATCTAATCAATCTGGGTCAATCTGGTATAAGAAACTTGGTTTTAAAGTCTTGTGGCGTGAAAACAGTGAATATGTAAAGTAATCTAAGACGGGTTATGTGCACACTTATATAGATTTTAAAACAATTTTTCATCGATTGCATATCTTATTTCAGATTGTCATCCAAAGTAATCGAATTAATCTGGGTCAACCTGTTATAAATAAACTTGGTTCAAAGTGTTATGGTGTGAAAACAGTGAACATGTAAAGTAATCTAAGACGGGTTATGTGCACACCCATATAAGACTTTTAAAACAATTTTTCATCGATTGTATATCTTATTTAAGATTGTCATCCAAAGTAATCGAATTAATCTGGGTCAATCTGGTATAAAAAAATTTGGTTTAAAAGTCTTGTGGCGTGAAAACAGTGAATATGTAAAGTAATTTAAGACGGGTTATGTGCACACCTGTGTGAGGCTTGTAAAACATTTTGGCATCGATTGCATATCTTATTTAAGATTGTCCTCCAAAGTAATCGAATTGATCTGGGTCAACCTGGTATAAATAAACTTGGTTCAAAAGTGTTATAGTGTGAAAACAGTGAATATGTAAAGTAATCTAAGACGGATTATGTGCACACCTACATAAGTATTTTAAAACAATTTTTCATCGATTGCATCTCTTATTTAAGATTGTCATCCAAAGTAATCGAATTGATCTGGGTCAACCTGGCATAAATAAACTTGGTTCAAAAGTGTTATAGTGTGAAAACAGTGAATATGTAAAGTAATCTAAGACGGGTTATGCGCACACCTATACAAGACTTTTAAAACAATTTTTCATCGATTGCATATCTTATTTAAGATTGTCATCCAAAGTAATCGAATTGATCTGGGTCAACCTGGTATAAATAAACTTGGTTCAAAAGTGTTATAGTGTGAAAACAGTGAATATGTAAAGTAATCTAAGACGGATTATGTGCACACCCATATAAGACTTTTAAAACAATTTTTCATCGATTGTATATCTTATTTAAGATTGTCCTCCAAAGTAATCGAATTGATCTGGGTCAACCTGGTATAAATAAACTTGGTTCAAAAGTGTTATAGTGTGAAAACAGTGAATATGTAAAGTTATCGAAGATGGGTTATGTGCACACCTATATAAGACTTTTAAAACAATTTTTCATCGATTGTATATCTTATTTAAGATTGTCATCCAAAGTAATCGAATTGATCTGGGTCAACCTGGTATAAATAAACTTGGTTCAAAGTGTTATAGTGTGAAAACAGTGAATATGTAAAGTTATCGAAGATGGGTTATGTGCACACCTACATAAGGCTTTTAAAACAATTAAAACAATTTATCATTGATGATTTATCATAATATATATAAGAAATGCCCATATTGCGAGTAACAATCATTTTTATAAGAAACTTTCTTCCACAAATCATAGTAGGAGTTTTTTGGCTTAGGCACTCAAATCATGGTAAACATTTCTTGAAGAGGTTCTGAAATTTCTAAGCAGACTTTTCTAAATTATACTGAAACGATTCAAGTATAGCCTAAGGTACTAGTTTTGAGCAAGAAGATTTGAGATAATAAAGGATATAGTAACAAGAAGTGTCAATAGATGTTTGAAACCCCGATGAAAAGGGATTTTAATTGTGAAGTTGCAAAACGAATAAAATTTCTTAGGTTCTGGCTGCCATTATTCTTATCCATTCAAAAACGATTTCTTGATCTCCACGAAAACGGCTTGAGAAGGTTCTTATAAGAGGTTTCTTATGAAAAATGAGTGCATGGACAAATACTATCTAGTCAAACGAATTGTACAAATTCAAATATAAATTAGTAGTATTAAAATTAGATGTAGTAAATCATATAAAACAATGCAAATAAAAGGTGATAAAAAGTAAATATGTTGACGAAGTACGAATCAGTCAAAAGTTTTGATTGAATTCAGTTCATCCACTCGATATTCCAACGAGATATCAAAGCTTGGACCGACTATTGACAACCATTTGAATCGAAAATTCTTTTGATGCCTGCATCTGTTGATTTCTTCAATAAGATACTCTTTTTGTTCACAATTTAACTGACGGAATATACAGTTTTTAATGTATGGGGCACAACCAATCACAGCATCGAATGTTTCCTTGTCAGTATCTTCAGATTTATTCCAATATGAAAAAATCTCCAATTTCGATTCCTCTTTCATAATTCCATTCTTAAGAGATTCTATATGATCAATGGTAATTTCCTCTATGAAAGTCAGGTTAACCTGACCAAATAAATGCAACCAAGATAGCAGATCAAGTGTTTGCTTAGATCGGGAAAAAGTCGATCCAGGTAAAGAAATTCTCATATCAGCAAGCAAATCGCTCAAATTACAATGTTGCACCAAGTGGATAAAATGTAACAGGTGAAAAATATTTAGCTGTGTTAACAGTTCGATTATGAAGAATTCGTAGTATTTACAAACAAATTTTTCACCAAATTTCTTGCCAATTCGCTCATCCACTTCAAATGCTTCGTGAATAAGCTGTAACTGATAAATAAGATCTGTCCCTCGTCGAGTATTGTCCCGAAATTCTAAAATAAGAGATCTCTTGTCCGGTGTATTTTCAACTTTGACACATGACGAAAGAAACAAACTAACGATATCAAAATTCTGATTTCGTTGTGCAGCAGAGGAAAATCCAACCACAAATAAAAAAACCTGATTCCATCTTTTCTGGATTATCTTTTTCATACTGACATTAGTATGAAAGCAGTGAATTGCAGCAAAAAACTCATGAAGTGTAAGATGTTTAAATTCATAGTGGTACCCATATTCCGTTTCTTTTTTGTTTATGAAAATTTCAAGTACTTCCTTTTCATCCGAGTTCCTGTTAAATTTTTCATCGATTTCACTGAATTGGTCTTTATCATAGACAATTTTATTTTCTAGAAGTAAATTGTAGGCCACTTCTGCGATCAGTTTGATACATGTTGACAACCTTTCATCATTCAAAATTTCGTATGCTCTTTTTTCTGCATAATTTTGGAAATGCTGTCTTAGAAAAGAAATGAAAACCCATACGTAGAGATGGGTCACCCTGGTTATCTCTACGCCTCTTCCTTCAACTGCTAATACACAGCAAATGCTGTGTAGGTACTGTGGAATGGTGCTTAAACCGTCCAGACTTGGGTTGTTTTCAAGAGCATCCAAAATTTCTCTCTTAACGTCTTCGTCTCCACTTGTAAAATTTCCAGCAAACTTTTTAATTTCGCTTTCAGAGAAGCCAACAATGGACAATGTCCATAGTTTTCCTGTTATACTTTGATTTTTCATTAGTTCTTCCTCTTTGTGTGGCCTCCCAGTTATGATTGTCGAATGACCAAGAAGGGGGTCAAAATCTTTATCAAGCAGATTTCTTAATATGGTTAAATCATTTAACTGCTTTCCTAAGTCATCTATTTCGTCAATACCATCGACAATTATAAGGATTTTGTTGCCTTGACCACGCAAGTCCTCAATCTTTAAGCCAAAATTATCATGCCAAAATTCATTGATTGTCTTTCCTTTGTATAAACGCAAGTCCCTACATCTTACCAGAAACACAAAGTGAAATATATCACTGTACAGATTATTATTAGCCCATGCAAAGTTGATCCATTCAGCAAGCGTGGTCTTTCCTATCCCAGCAACACCACGAATAAAATACCTTTGACCATTATCACACATCAAATCCTTTAGTTCGATTCTATTCCCTGCTGCTAAGCCAACCAACTTCCTATAGTTAAACAGCTCATTTGCCATACTTTGCTCTTCATACATAGAATTTACAACAACAAGCTCCACATTGTATTCTTTGCGATTTCGTAGCTCATAATCAAAAGATCTTACAATTTTACCCGATTCCATCTTTGATTTAAGAACGGGAACATGCCATTGCTGTAATTTTTTAATACACCTTGTCTTGTAATCCTGTACCACGTCTAAAAAAAATTCAGCTTTACGTAACCAAGGTGAAGCAAAAGGATCGGGGGGAGGGGTCTCTGCCCTATGGGTGGCCGGTGATGTGCTGCCGAGATTTTACAGACCCACCTACTTACTGTATAATGTAGACACAGACCCTAAGCGGAAAATGAGAGTAAAAAGACTTGATTGGCCTTAAAATTGTATGACTTGAAATTATGACATTATGACATGAAATTGTATGATGTTTTAGGTAAAAATCATACCCATCTTTCGAGAATCTCAAGCAATCGTGGTTCAGCTACCTAAGTGCTTGTACTACTGATTTTATGAGCGTTCAAAGTTTACCATTTTATAAGGGCTTTGACAAGTTGAGGTGAAAAGTTTCACCCCGAGTCATTTTTCGCGGTCGAAGCCCTTATAGAATCCGGGACTTTGAAGCATCATAAAATCAATAGCACAATCGCCAGGACAGTGAAACTTCGCACCTATACTAAGCTTTAGATGCTTTATAAGATTTTGTCATCGAAAACTTGTAATCTTGACGTTTTGACAAATGTTAATGTTGGCGGCCTTTCGTCGAAAAAGTCTATAGCCAATAGAATAATCAGTACTAGGAGTAGGTGATCAGATGCATTTACCAAATTTTTGATCAGAAATATTTAAACTAAAACGACACGGTTGACTGAGCCTTCATCACATAATATGCGGTTATTGAACGATTGCGAGGTCAATGCTGGAAAATATTCGGACCGAAGCATAACGTACCGACCTCACTACGTTCGGTCCGTACAAGAAGCTGAGGTCCGAATATTTTCCTGCATTGACCTCGCAATCGTTCAATAAGGCTTTATTATATGGTGTTGAAAACTTTATACAATATTTTCGAACTTTTTTGGAGAATGTTTACTCAAAAAACATATTTTGTCAGTATTTAATTTTCCTATCTCAATCTCTCTCACTTCATCAATGAGAAATTACGTGGCTATATCACGTGATTATATCAACACCGGTCAATGCAGCTTATACGGACCCGTGAAGAATCAATCAGATTGCGCCGTTGCCGGTCCAAACAGCCGTATTTTCGAACACCATATAATAATGACCGTGTATGTCACACGAAGAAGTGTCCGGTATGCAATAGAATTGGCTTGAAAGGTATGTGCTTCAATATAGTTGCATTCAATACGCAAACATGATTGGTTCAAACATACCTTCCATGATTTCATTTTTGTTTTTCTGTTTTTGTTGAAGACCTTGCACTGTTGTGCTGACCTCTGAAAAGATAAGAAAACAACCGGAATATGAAAAACAAATTAAGAATTATCAATTGCAAAGTACTTTACGAAGGGTTGTGTATGATATGAAAATGGACCTAGCCAAGGACTAAGCTCACATTGAATTCAATTTTTTTAAAGGGGTTTAGCCGTGTTTATGTTTAAACAAAACAAAATCACAACGAAAACGGAGGGAATTGATTTCTAGATGCAATACCTTACAAGAAATGATTAATTGTGACCGTTTCTACAACAATTTCGATAAAAGAAAAATTACCCTGAACTGTGGTCTTGATCCTTTTTACGTCATTTCTTGTTTCTTAAACATGAAAAGTATCAAATTTACGAAATTTATAAAAGCTAAACACATCTTATCAGGAATCAAACATGTTGACAGGTTTTAAAAATGCTTTCAGGAATATGCACTTCATACCAGTTTACAAATCAGGGTTCCCTTGAATACACGTTTTATTTTTATAAGCAACACCTTTACAAGGAACTCGAGGCTGAAAATTCCCAAAAAAATAAGGAACTTTAAGGAACTATCGAGGCTCAGTTGAAAAACTGAGAACCACGTTTTTCAGAAACAAGACGATTTGTACAAATAAATAGCAGAATATCAATATAGTTCCCATAGTTCTTCCCCGAAAGACTCCATTTATATCTAAAGTTAGAAAGCTTATATGAATTTTCTGTTAGTATTCAAACATATTCAAACATTAGTATTCAAACATATCATGACGAGGAACAGTTTAAAAAATTTTCAGCATCATTCTGTTGAAAAATTAAGGAACTCCAGCCTCAACTCAGACCAAAGGCTTCTTATAAAAACACTATCTGGGGAGTCTATTGTGCAGGCTTCTAGAATTGATGAAGCTATGCTATTTGGTACAAGATGGATTTCTATAAGGAGAGAGAAACTGGTGGCTGGCTGTTTTCATTGTTTCGTTCAGCTGTGTTTAGGAAGTTTATAAATGACGATTATATCAACCAGTGAGTTGCCAAATTCAATAAAGTTCATGTTTCAAAAACATTTGCATGGTAGAAATAACAACATCGTATCCACAAATAAAACAAGCAATGTGTTCTGTTCTTAAAAAAGAAACGAGAAGCAGCTTGTTACAGGACAGCTGGGTACTTGTTGCATTGTGTATTTTATCTGTTGCCACATTATTAGTAAAATTTACGTACACTAGTTTTAATTAATTTTGCCAGTTCATTATATTTTCATTACAAAGCTGCAGACTGACCTTCAAAATTTTCACCAGTCCTTTTCTGTCTTTTATTGATGCTTTCTAAAGTTCTCGTGACACTTTCAACTTCCTTTCTTGTATCTAAAAGATGAAAAATTAAACAAAAGAATGCAAATTCAGACTGATGAAGTTCAAAGAGGTGGATTCGATTGAAAAACTAAGTAAACGACAAAATTTTCCAATTTTGGTGTTGGTTTAATAGAAAACTTAGTTGCTTAGGCCGTTCAAGATATATTTGTTAGCACTTAAAGCAATTCAATTTGATCATTTCTTTCTAGCGATTGTGTCCACTAATTCGTTATTTTCATCCAGAGAAATGTATCATTTCAATCTATGTTAGTTAGCATTGTACGTTGTAGGGTATCCTATATATTCTAAATGCTGTTCTTATGCAGTATAAATTACATTTACAGTATTTAGCTGTTTACACTTTGTCGTTTTCAGATTAAGCCGGTTAGCGTATCGTATCATTTCGTACCTTATTCATATCAAAACTGTGCTGGCATAGTGTAGACGCAAGGCCAAAATGGTATAGTTTCGTATCGTATTCGTCTCATACCAGCGTAGTGTAAACAGGGTCTTAAGCACATGGGATATTTATAAGATTTCCAACCTTTTGAAGAGGAGGCATGTATTCAATTGAATTAAAGGGGGGTTGCTCGCAGAGAGTTGCATTTATTTTCATATTAACTCTATTGCATCAATACCAGTCATTAAAGGTCCTACATTTGAATTTGATGATGTTTCGTGTGGAAAACAAACAAGTTTCACGAGAAAGAAAGTTTCTTTTTAGAAATTCTTCGATAAAAATCCTCATTTTCAACTTAAAACAAACCCCTCATTTAAGAGCGATGTTTTAGGCATCATATAAAACAGTGGCCCTACATAATTTAAGTTCTTTAGGCCAGCTTAATAAACTTTTGTCCACAGACTGTATCTCCATTTTTAACACACATGTAGCCCTAATGGACAGAAATTATTGGGCAATGCACAAATCAAGGAGACTAGGGCTTTTGAATAAGTAATATGGTAGAGCTTAGTTAATTCTGAAGTCTAAAACTAAGCATCACTTTTCCACATAGACTAGATTGAATGCAGAGGCCTGCATCACATCCAAAAGGATATTAATTTCTTGAATGTAAAATAGAATAGACTAAAATGTTTAATATAAGATGTAAGATGGCAAACATTAACCCACAAAATAAAATAGTGGCCAGAAAGTAAAACAAGAAATCAAGAACGCTAAAAATTTGAAGTAGTATAGATGCAGCTAAATACCTTGTACTGTTTCTTTGATGTCTGTAACATCTTCTTTTATTTCTACAAATCAAAACATGCAATAAACAAAAAGACACAAATTCTGCTCAAGTAACCAAATGGTTCCTGTTTAATGACTTGACAAATTCTTCTATAAGAGTATCTATAAGAAACCCAGAGTCTCAAATGGCCAAACCAAAAACTCCAGCACTGGAAAATCTTATCAAACAAGCTTCTCACTTGGTACGTGAAATATTCTATTTTGATATTTTCTTTTTGTGTTTTGTGTGTGTACTTTTGTGACAACCAGACAAATTGAAAATCTATTCAGATCACAACATCATTCAGAAAAAACTTACATTGTCATGAATAGGGACATTTATTCAAGAAACTCATAAACTTTCAGTACTTGAAATCTTACAATTTTAAGAAACTTCCAGAACTGAGGCCCCCCAAGCGGTTCTGCGTGCTGCGTCGGACCATTTTTATGCGTGATTTTGTGAAACAAGAAATTTTTGCGGGTGAATCCAAACTCCTGTGTGTCGCGTGAAATGCTATCAATCAGCGCGTGCAATAATTTACAAATACAAAGTTAAGCAGTCTGAATACAGATGCTGCTCAAAATTTTAGGGAGCAACGAAGATGTATGCACGTGAAAATGAAGTTTTATCCTGCGTGATTGTGTGAATCGTCGAAAAATTGCACATGATTGCATAATTTTGTTCCCCCGTTGAGGGGCCTCCAGAACTGGGCCAATTTTTTAGTTTATTTTAAAAAAGTATGTGAACACTTTTTAAAGAAATTTGCTGCAACTACTATGGGACGACTATACCTGATCTTTCACAGGAAAACATAAATGTGAAGCACAAACCTCGAAACTGAAGAAGCCATATGTTGAATTCATCATTAAATCTTTTCTGAGTTTCTAGAACATCTTTCAGGTGCTCACTCAATTCATTCTGCACGGTTGATTGTTCAATTCTTTCAACTTCTTGTGTGTAGTTTGACCCAAACAAGGTACAAACATTCTTCAGTTTTGCAATAACTGTCTGGAAGTCCACAGATGAAACTGATGCACTCTTAGGATGTGCAAAGAATTCATTTCGAATCTCCCTCAGGTGGTCAACATACTCACTGTCCAACAAAGGGGAAATTCTTTTTGCCTTAACACGACAAGGTGTAATAAGCTGTAAATCAGAAAACAATAGAACAAAGAACAGAGTTGTTGGATCCCAGTCACTTGCGTCTCCATTTCCTAGGTTGATCAAGTATTGCCTATTGCGTGGATTATTCTGGACCTTTGATGGAATTTGACTCAAAAGAAACTGGCCACTTTGACATGTGCCATCCCATTTATTTTGTGGATACTTTGCATTCCATTTCTTCTCAAAATACTGCCTCAAGTATGCAGACACAACATCTAGGATTAGTCTACAAAGTTTTACAAAGTTTTCTTGTTCTTTACTGAGACTCATTTCAATCTTTCCATCTCTGGAGAAGCAAAACAAAAGTATTATGCTAGTTAAAACTGTTCAATCATCAAGATTGTGAACATTAGGCTTCCACAAAATCAATAAAATTTAAAGCAAGGATGTATGAGATTCTTAATGCAGTGAATTGCAAACTGCTATCTTCCCTGTTTTACAGACCAGTCCTACTACAAGTTGTTATCAAAGATCTTTTACCTTTCATACTTATTCAAAAAACTGACAAGTCTGGATAATAATAATAATTATAACGATGATAATAATAATAATAATGACTCTATTAAAGTGTCAAGATATTTTGCATTTCTACTTAAACTTGGGACACTGTCAGTTATCACCCCAGAAATCTGGGTACTCATTTACCAACCTCGGAAGGATGGACAGCTGAGTTGACTGTAGGCTTGTGGAAAGTGGTTCTGACGAGATTCTTCAAACCCACAACCTTAGAATAGTAAGACAAGCGTCTAGACCACTCGGCCACACCACCACCGATTCCAATAAAGCCCTAGGTTAGGTATTACATACCACACTTATAAAGTAGACACAGACACTATATTATGAGTATTAATAAAAGGAATATGAAAGTAATAGACTTTCTAGACCTTGTTATTACTTGAAATTATACCACAAGAATATTTACCCTAATTTTAGTTCTGTCTCATATAAAGGGAGCTCTTTGATTTTCTTCAATTTCCTCTCTTACTGTATATAGGGTATTGTTAACAATTATACCCACGTTAAAAGAATTTCACGGCTAAAGGCCCCCATATGGGCAGCATACCCAGATTATAAAAAGTACCCCCCCCCCCAGAATGGAATACATAAAACGTTAAAGAAGGGATGGTGATCCAATAGGATTTAAAAAGAAATTGGTCGATATGAAGGACTGTAAATCAGTATATAACTGGTGCCCCAGACTCAATAAGCTTTGCTTCTTCTGGGGTGCATGTTAATGCATGTACGAGAGTAGCTCACAAGGTAATATGTTGTCATGAATCAGAACTATTATATATACATCCCAGCTCAAAAACTGTAACAGCTTAAATTTAAACTTCAAAGGCCTTCAGAAGGAATCTCAGATTGGGGGGGGGGGGGCTGAACAATTGAAAAGCATTTGATGATGTAATGATTTTATGGCATATCCATCATACTTTCGCTTTCAAGATTATTGGGAAGCCCCCATCCCCCACCTTTTGACATGAACTTGAATGTATTGAATCATGAGACAATTCGTTCAACAAAATGTAAACAAGACTTACCAACTAACTAGCCCGGTTTGCTCATCAGTCTTTTAACAACTTTCAGCCGTGTTTGATGCACAGAATCGTGAGAATAAGTTAAGTCACATCTTAGCACTAGACCTTTCCAGAATATGGTTGATATTTATCAAATTTCATTCACTAATTTGGGCTTTGGAACTTTGAAGTCAAATCCTCAAAATAAGAATTAATACATGTCAACTAAACTTTAAAATAAAATGAAATAAACATTTATTTAACTTCAAAATGATTTCCCAATTTGATTCTGTTGTATAAGTAGTATTGCATCATAAAATGGTGGCTAGCAAGCAAGCAGAAAATCTTCATTTGTAAACACAGGTCAGTGCTGCCAGCTCTACCATATTTCCTAGATAGATTAAGCACCTGGATGCTTATTTAAACATAGGGGCCCTATGGGCATGTTCGAAGAACCACTCTGGTTGAATATAGCTATTTTGGTCAAATGATGAACGATATTTATCAGTATGCACAACGATGACGATAATGATTATTATGATAATGGTGGTGGTTATGATGATGATGTTGATGACCACAATGACCATGATGCTGTTGGTAGGGGGTGATTGTGGTGGTAGGGTGGGTGTGGTGGTGGTGGTGGTAGAGGTGGTTGTGGTGCTGAAGGTAGGGGTGGTTGTGGTGGTTGTGATAGGAGTGATTGTGGTGATGGTTGTAGGGGTTGTTGTGGTGGTGGTGATGGGGGGGGCGGTTGTGGTGATAAGGGTGGTCATGGTGATGGTTGTAGGGGTGGTTGTGGTGGTGGTGATAGGGGTGGTCGTGGTGATGGTTGTAGGGGTGTTTGTGGTGGTGGTGCCGTTCCTAATAGATCTTGCCACAGCCACATTGTCAAAGATGGTAATCATGATAATGATGATTATGATTATGATGATGATGTTGGTGATGAGAATGAGAATGATGACGATTTGCTTTGAAAACTGTTTTGAAATTGCCGCTCTTGCCCAGACTCTATGATCGATGTTGAGAATGTTTGAAATGTCATCAACTAAAACCAATGTGGCAATTTGCCATCGTTTATAAAGTAAACAACAAAGACTCATAGTGAACTATTACGAATCAGTAGAACAATGGTCACATAACCTAAGATTGACAAAGCCGTTTTCAGGCCACCGTTGAGAAAAGTCAACCGCTAATTGGGCATCAATGGCCAAGACAATGGCTCTAAGAGCATTCTTGAGATGCTTATACTATTGTTACACGTTTTCCATTGTTCAAGCGTTGGTTAGTTAGTTAGTTAGTTAGTTAGTGACACGCCACCCACACCAATATGTTCGAATTTTCGAACATAAAAATCTACCCCAAAGAGGTGAAATTACTTGAAAATTTATGAATAAACTAACGTTTTGATGAAAACTAAATTTTGCAGCAATTGGCAAAAGTCTGTGGAGTGTGGCATGGGCACCAATGAGACAGGCAATAGAACAATAGAAAAGAACAATGGAAATGTGCTTCTGCATGCATGAGATCTCGTCAAGAATTGCCATACTTCCCGGCTGGGCAAAAGGTGTCTATAAGTTCTTCCCATTGATTGCTAGCACATCCTCTATCAAACATGCGTCTCGGCACCAACCTGACAGACAACTATGTAAATTTAAACGAGGCACTTAGTCGAGACTCGAGGGAGGGTGCTTATTTAAGGAAATAGGGCATGGCTGATGTTGCCCTGCAGCTAATAAGAAATTGAAACAAAATAAGCAATATTGCAAGCAATGGATATACAAAATCCATTTCAAACAATTGATACAAAATCCAAATTTTTTATATCATCCGGATGAAATTGCCCCTCGATTCTACAACGATTTCTGCATGTAAACTTTTGCAACTCTTTTTTACATGTCTCCTCCATTACTAAGCAAGGCCTTACGAGTTAAACAGGCAAAATGATAGTAAAGGGAGGGAAGGTGGAGCAAATATGGCCTAACAATCTAAATGGCCTAAATAGAACAGAACTTCAATTCCTCTCTAGGAGTGCTTTACAAATCAGAAAAGCGGATGAAAAACGACGATATCTTAAAATTTAAAAACAAGAACTTTCTAATCTACAATCATAATAGCAAATTGTTTTTGAATATTGATAAAATAATAATAAAAATCTTTGCAACTAACCTCCGATTGCAATTTTACTCTGGGAAATTCGAAAGCGAAAGCCAAAAGGAAGGGTCTTAAAGTCAGATTCGTCACATGTCAACTAAGCGACCAATCACAAATGCTTTATGTGTAATTTGCATAATCACGTGATTTTCAAGAAATTTTCAAGAAGTTCATTGAAATCCGAAAATTGATTTGCTGTTTTGAGACAATGACGTCACAGCTTCATAAAAACTGCACCCAAAAGGGACCAAAAAAACAAATATAAAAAAAGCAAAAAACTTTCCATTTTCTTGCTGAGAATATCTCTCATGTTTCATCTCTCGATATCCAAATCTTTCCAAAACTTGTTTCTCAAATATTTGAAATTTCTTTATCAAGCAAAATGTTTCGCCCTTTGGCAAAGTTGCAAAAGATTACTCGTCAAATATTTTGGGAATGTGGGAAGCAAGAAATATTTTGGAAATGTTTAATAAATATTGCTAAGCAACTCCTGATTATCCAGCAATGTTTTGTGACGTGGCAAAACGGTCAACAAAGCATTTTAGGTCTATCAAACATTCTTTGTCAAACATTTGAGATTTGCTTCAAAAAAGCAATAAACTAACCGAACACTGCACAACAATACATCTCATCTATGCAAATCAAACGATGTTTTGCTTGACAAGACCTTTAATTGATTTGAAAGTTTTGTTGACAAGAAAATTTGTACAGTGGCAAGAAATGGTCAACAATGCTTGTTAGGTCAACCAAACATTGTTAGTCAAACATTTGAGATTTGTTTCCTAAAAACAATAAGCTAGCCAAACACTGCATAACAATAAACCTCATCTACGCTTGTCAAAAAATGTTTTGCTTGACAAGAAAACTTTTGTGCAGTGGCTAACAAACGGTCAACAACGCTTGTTAGGTCAATCAAAGATTGTTTGTCAAACATTTGAGATTTGCCTCAGACAAGCAATAAGCAAGCCAAACACTGCACAAGAAATATAACTCATCCATGCTTAGCAAACAAGGTTTTGCTTGACAAACGACGTTTTTTTGAATGTTTTGTTTGACAAGAAAACTTTTGTGCATTAGCCAACAAAACGTCACAATGCTTCTTAGGTCAATCGAACATTTTTGGTGAAACATTTGAGATTTGCTAGCTAGCCAAACACTGCACAACAATACACCTCATCTATGCTTGTCAAACAATGTTCTGCTTGACAAAAGACGTTTGTTTGAATGTTTTGTTCGACAAGAAAACTTTTGTGCAGTGGCCAACAAACAGTCACAATGCTTGTTAGGTCAATCAAACATTGTTTGTCAAACATTTGAAATTTTCTTTCCTGAGACACAATGCTGACAGTATTGATCTGTCGCAGACATTGCTTGTCAAATATTGCTTGTCAAACATTTTCTGGGTTTGACAATGATGATGTTTTTTGAAATTGCTATGTAAATTCTGATTGACGAACGAACAATATTTTGTGAAGTTGCCAAATAGTCATTCAAACATTGCTTGTAAAGCAAATCTCAAATGTTTGACCAACAATGTTTAATAGCTGAGTCAGGGCCTTACGCTTCTTGTCAGACGATAAAACATTAATGATGAAACATTTTCTAATAGAATATCGAAAAAGAACAAACACACATGTAATCAATTCGAGGCTAACAGACAAAATTAAGTACTGGAGAATACTATAAAATCAAAACAAGATTTAAAAAAGCCCTCGCTGTGCAGTAAATACACTTAAATGCTTATTGAAATCTTAGGTGGGGTAAAAAAACGCGCAAAAAGACTTAGCAAACATTGCTGGCCTGCTTTATTGAAAATAGGATCAAGTACGAAAAATTATACAAAACGCTTGTATTGTTAATAGTGCATTAATATACCAATTATATACATAAAATATTTACTCATATAAAATTTCAAAATCGAATAAAAAAGTACAAAATAAAATTACCGGTATTAAAATAAGATGTAGTTACTCTTGGTTTTGGCCAAATGCTTAAATTTCGTTTATAAAATATTGTTTGCAGAACATTTTAAATTAATTCATTAGGCAAAATGTTTTGCTGTTTTGGCATGGCGCAAAACATTAGCTATTTTCACTGGAGCGTGACAAGTTTGAAATGTTTTTGAAAGTTTTCAAAAATATTGTTAAGTGAACTCTGATTTTCAAACAATGTTTCGTGTCGTAGCAAAAACATCAAAAACAAAACATTGCTCATTTAAGATTGTCATCCAAAGTAATCGAATTAATCTGGGTCAACCTGGTATAAATAAACTTGGTTCAAAAGTGTTGTGGTGTGAAAACAGTGAATATGTAAAGTAATCTAAGACGAGATATGTGCACACCTATATAAGACTTTCAAAACAATTTTTCATCGATTCATCTCTTATTTAAGATTTTCAACCAACTAATCGAATCAATCTGGGTCAATCTGGTATAAATAAACTTGGTTCAAAAGTGTTATGGTGTGAAAACATTGAATATGTAAAGTTATCGAAGACGGGTTATGTGCACATCTATATCAGACTTTTAAAACAATTTTTTATCGATTGCATATCTTATTTAAGATTGTCCTCCAAAGTAATCGAATTGATCTGAGTCAACCTGGTATAAATAAACTTGGTTTAAAAGTCTTGTGGCGTGAAAACAGTGAATATGTAAAGTAATCTAAGACGGGTTATGTGCACATCTATATCAGACTTTTAAAACAATTTTTCATCGATTGTATATCTTATTTAAGATTGTCCTCCAAAGTAATCGAATTGATCTGAGTCAACCTGGTATAAATAAACTTGGTTTAAAAGTCTTGTGGCGTGAAAACAGGGAATATGTAAAGTAATCTAAGACGGGTTATGTGCACACCTATATAAGACTTTTAAAACAATTTTTCATCGAGTGTATATTTTATTTAAGATTGTCATCCAAAGTAATCGAATTGATCTGAGTCAACCTGGTATAAATAAACTTGGTTTAAAAGTCTTGTGGCGTGAAAACAGTGAATATGTAAAGTAATCTAAGACGGGTTATGTGCACACCTATATAAGACTTTTAAAACAATTTTTCATCGAGTGTATATCTTATTTAAGATTGTCATCCAAAGTAATCGAATCAATCTGGGTCAATCTGGTATAAAAGAACTTGGTTTAAAAGTCTTGTGGCGTGAAAACAGTGAATATGTAAAGTAATCTAAGACGGGTTATGTCCACACCTATATAAGACTTTTAAAACAATTTTTCATCGATTGTATATCTTATTTAAAATTGTCATCCAAAGTAATCGAATTGATCTGGGTCAACCTGGTATAAAAAAACTTGGTTCAAAAGTGTTATAGTGTGAAAACAGTGAATATGTAAAGTTATCGAAGACGGGTTATGTGCACACCTATATAAGGCTTCTAAAACAATTAAAACAATTTATCATTGATGATTTATCCTAATATATATAAGAAATGCACATATTGCGAGTAACAATCATTTTTTATAAGAAACTTTCTTCCACAAATCATAGTAGGATTTCTTAGGCTTAGGCACTCAAATCATGGTAAACATTTCTTGAATAGGTTTTGAAATTTCTAAGCAGACTTTTCTAAATTATACTGAAACGATTCAAGCATAGCCTAAGGTACTAGCTTTTAGTAACAAGATTTGAGAAAATAAGGGATACAGTAACAAGAAGTGTCAATAGATGTTTGAAACCCCGATGAAAAGGGATTTTAATTGTGAAGTTGCAAACCGAATAAAATTTCTTAGGTTTTTGTTGCCATTATTCTAATCCATTCAAAAACAGTTTCTTGATTTCCACGAAAACGGCTTATGCAGGTTTTTATAAGAGGTTTCTTATGAAAAATGAGTGCATAGGCAAATACTATCTAGTCAAAAGAATTGTACAAATTCAAATATAAATTAGTAGTATTAAAATTAGATGTAGTAAATCATATAAAAAATGCAAATAAAAGGTGATAAAAAGTAAATATGTTGACGAAGTACGAATCAGTCAGAAGTTTCGATTGAATTCACTTCATCCACTCCATATTTCAAGATTTCATCAAACTCTACATCAAGTATTGTCAACATTTCGAATCGGAAATTCTTTTGATTCCTGCATCTGTTGATTTCTTCAATAAGATGCTTTTTTTGTTCACGGTTTAACTGATAGAATTGACAACATTTAATGTATGGGACACAATCAATCACAGCACCGAATGTTTCCTTGTCAGTAACTTCAGGTATATCCGCAAATGCTAAATCTTGCAATTTTGATTCTTCTTTCATAATTCCATTCTTTAGACATTCTATATGATCAGTTGTAATTCCTTCTATGAAACACAGTTCAACCTCTCCAAATAAATGCAAACAAGATAACAGATCAAATGTTTGCTTTGAACTAGAAAAAGTCGATCTATCTATAGAAATTATAATATCAGCAAGCAAATCGCCCAAATTACAAATTTGCACCAAGTGGATAAAATGTAACAGGTGAAAAATATTTAGCTTTGTTAACGAATAGAGTATGAAGTGTTTACCAACAAATTTTTTACCAAATTTCTTGCCAATTCGCTCATCCACTTCAAATGCTTCGTGAATAAGCTGTAACTCATAATAATGATCTGTCCCTGGTCGAGTAAAGTCCCGAAATTCTAAAATAAGAGATCTCTTGTCCGCTGTATTTTCAATTTTGACACATGACGAAAGAAACAAATTAACGATATCAAAATTCTGATTTCGTTGTGCAGCAGAGGAAAATCCAACCACAAATAAAAAAACCTGATTCCATCTTTTCTTAATTATCGTGTTTATAGCGACATTAGTATCAACACAGTAAATTCCAGCAAAAAACTCATGAAGTGTAAGATGTTTGAATTCATAGTGGTACCCATATTCCGTTTCTTTTTTGTTTATGAAAATTTCAAGTACTTCCTTCTCTCTTGAGTTACTATTGAATTTATAATCGATTTCACTGAATTGGTCTTTATCAAAGACAATTTTATTTTCTAGAAGGAGATTGTACGCCACTTCTGCGATCAGCTTGATACATGTTGACAACCTTTCATCTTTCAAAATTTCGTATGCTCTTTTTTCTGCATAATTTTGGAAATGCTGTCTTAGAAAAGAAATGAAAACCCATACGTAGAGATGGGTCACCCTGGTTATCTCTACGCCGCTTCCTTCAACTGCTAGTACACAGCAAATGCTGTGTAGGTACTGTGGAATGGTGCTTAAACCGTCCAGACTTGGGTTGTTTTCAAGAGCATCCAAAATTTCTCTCTTAACGTCTTCGTTTCCACTTGTAAAATTCCCAACAAACTTTTCAATTTCGCTTTCAGAGAAGCCAACAATGGACAATGTCCGTAGTGTTCCTGTTATACTTTGATTATTCATCAGCTCTTCCTGTTTGTGTGGCATCCCAGTTATGATTGTCGAATGACCAAGAAGGGAGTCAAAATCTTTATCAAGCAAACTTCTTAATATGGTAAAATCATTTAACTGCTTTCCTAAGTCATCTATTTCGTCAATACCATCGACAACTATAAGGATTTTGTTGCCTTTACCGCGCAAGTCCTCAATCTTTACGCCAAAATTATCATGCCAAAATTCATCGATTGTCTTTCCCTTGTATAAACGCAAGTCCCTACATCTTACCAGAAACACAAAGTGAAATATATCACTGTACAGATTATTATTAGCCCATGCAAAGTTGATCCATTCAGCAAGCGTGGTCTTTCCTATCCCAGCAACACCACGAATAAAATATCTTTGATCATCCCCACGCATCAAATCCTTTAGTTCGATTCTACTCCCTGCTGCTAAGCCAACCAAATTCCTATAGTTAAACAGCTCATTTGCCATACTTTGCTCTTCATACTCAGAATCTACAACAACAAGCTCCACGTTGTATTCCTTGCGATTTCGTAGCTCATAATCAAAAGATCTGATAATTTTACCCGATTCCATTTTTGATTTCGATTTAAGAACGGGAACATGCCATTGCTGTAATTTTTTAATACATCTTGTCTTGTAATCTTTAATTGGATCTAGAAAAAAGT
Source organism: Chrysaora quinquecirrha (assembly GCA_014526335.1). Taxonomy (NCBI): domain Eukaryota; kingdom Metazoa; phylum Cnidaria; class Scyphozoa; order Semaeostomeae; family Pelagiidae; genus Chrysaora; species Chrysaora quinquecirrha. The sequence goes on from JACTAT010000215.1 coordinate 478,195, forward strand.
GATTGAGTACAAAACACGTGATTGAGTACAAAAAAGTCAGCATACCCCCGTTACAGAGTTAACGAGATCTCATGATAAACGAAACGAAAACCGAAGAATTTATCAACCGGAGAAAATGAGATGATAGCTGGAAAAGCTGTCGTTTACTTGATTCTTTGCCAGACACAGTAAGCGATAAAAAATGCAGAAAAGGACTATAGCACTACACGTTTTTTTTTTAATAAGAAAGCGGTTTATAAGAAAGTAGTGCTCAACATCTTAAAAACTTAATACTGGATTCTTGAAACTTAAGAAAGTTCTGTTTTATACTTTCACTCCTAATGTTCTGTGTGTTATTTTTGCTCTTCAGTGGCTCATCTTGCTATTAAAAGAGTCTAATGATAATATTCTTTGAAAAACGTGGTATTTATGCAATGTACACAGTACCTTTACACTGTGAATTGTTTGAAATACTGTATTTCAAAATTTGTGCTAAGAAAGTCACAAGAAAGTTTTGGTACTGACAACATGAAATATCTAAGAAAGTTTCAATACTGGCCCAAAAAAAACTTTCTTATAAAAATGATGAATAGCTGTTTTAAAGAACATGGAACGAGTTGGGAACAAGCTTCAATTCTTGCACAAGATAGAAGTGGGTGGAACCATTTCATGAGATCGCGCGAACTGTGAAATTTCCATCTACTTTGTACCACGTTTATCGAATTTCTATTGTGTTACATTATGTATATAGTATACGGAAGATGTTTATGATGATGACGATGAGAAAAATGTCCAGCCTTTTGTCAACCAAGATATTCCAAGGATAAAATCCAATTTACAGTGAGTACTGAGAGTCTAATTGAATCTCACCTAGCCTGACCTGACCTGATACCAAGATAAAATAAGGGAACTAAGATAGCCTAACTTGTGCTTAGATCATTCCTAGGCAAAGTGACGTTATTAAACACGAAATTGCAATTTTCGTAACAAGACGCCTATAGGTTTATGTTGCGGTTTTGTCCCGGAATAGAAACTGAAGCACTTTATTTCCTCACTTTGCTTAGGATAAACCTGTGCAAGATATCAAAATACCCGATATTAAAAAGCAATAATTTAAGTTTCTTTTGAACCCACCAGTGAAATATGTGCATCAAAAGAATCATCAATGTCTGGACGACGAAATTATACCGTTGTTTTGTTACAATATGCCCGCAAAACCCTCAAGAAGCATGAATCAAAATGGGCAAAAATGACAAGATTTAGTTAGACTATCTTGGTTCTCTTATTTTATCTTGTGATACTGACCTAAGAAAGTCTAAAAAATTTGAAATAAAAAATGGATACTGTTCTTTATACCATGTTCACTGTTTAAATCGTCTAATCTTTGCTCTTGATTACTATTTTGATTTTGGGAATCACCTTGGAAGACAAAAAATGAAAAAGAAGTCAGAATGATAGAACGAACAACAAAGTTAAGACAAAGGGATTTTGTAGACTACTGGTGCTGAAAAATAACAGTAATAAAAAATGGGACAGTCAGTCAGCTAGCCAACATATACCTAGGGCCCATGTACACGAGCACTTAAACATTCTTAAAACAGCAGGCAACATTCCTCAAAATTCTAAATTCATCATTTTCCATCTCAATTTCATGATGGATATCTAATAGCAGAAACCAATTACAATGAATTCTCTTGACAGCAGGGTTAATTATTCTGGAACCAAAACAGTTCAAGGGGAGAATCATATTTTGAAAAGCTATAGAAATAGACATCCAAACAAAGTGATAGTTTCAAAAATAGGTTTCCAAAGACCTTGGAAATCCTTGATTGATGCATTTTCAGATATTATAAGCGATATACATCCATGCTCTGTTTCTGTTTTGCAATAAAAAGGGGCCATAACATGATAAGTGCATTATTTGTCACAGTTTCCCATGCTCTTAATGAATGTTTTATCTTATGAAGTTCATAAAAAAATCCATGTCTTGAAGAGTCAGATAAATTCTATCATATTGAAAACTTTCAATTTCCTGACTTAAATCAAGTCCCTGCAAAGACAAGAGGTAAGGGACATTTTAATCCCTGACGACAAAAAACAAGAAGACAACAGACTTGTGAAAATTAAAGACCTTCAAGAGGTCTTCGGTTTTATTAGTTGGTCCTTTCTTCATCCGTTCATGATAGTGTTCTTGAGGAAATCAACTGTAATTGACTGTACATGGCGCATAGAGGTGTTAACTCTGTTATTCACCAGAAGAATATGAGAACATTGACAGTGTACATGGACTCTTCATCAACTACTTTATTTTTATTATTTAAAGTTCATAAAAAATTGGACATTTGAGGAAACAATGCCTGGAAAACATGGTGGCATGCTTCACAAGCAGACTGCCAACTGCTGGTGTGCATGCAGGTCGCAGCACCAAAGACAGGAAAATGTGGAGGAGTATGATGAAAAAGTCTGCTAAGCTCCCCAGCAACCAACATGATGGCTTGACCCCGAGATGAGTTAGTGAAGGATTGAATTAAAAATAAACTTTAGACGTAGTTACTGACCATTTCAATGAAAGTATTAACAAACATAGAGTACTTACATATGAACAAACAAAATTTTGAGATCCAACTCAATTTTCTTCTTAAAATGTCACAGAAACATTTGTCTCTTCGTGGTCTCGGATAAATGAACCACAACTCTAACATATTTAGCAACAGGTAAAAAATTGTAAATCCAAAATGGGCAAAGTTCAATCTTGTAGCTTTGCTGTGATCAAGATATGTACAATAACTGATAGTATTTCTTTTTCCTCCACTCACATATCCTGGACATATGAATTTAGCATCGGTGCTCATATGAGGCCAACGGATAGCAAAATATAATAATACAAATAAGAAAAATGCCAAGCGTACAATAATCTGTGTTGGATAAACTTTGCACAGATGCTTGTAAAATGGTGTCCCGTTCTCACAGTTCCGGTTGGATGGTTCTGTTTCCGTCAAGAGTGTAAAACCAGTTTCATCAGATGATTGATGTCCTTCATTTTGTTCATATTTTTTATGCCTTTTGCCTCTTGGTTGAGATTCTTTATTTTTGTCATCCAGTTGAGAATAAAATGAATATGCAATTAAGAACATTGAAGTGAAATGAATTGCAAATAGTACCCAATAAAAGGGTTTGGGAATAAAACCATCAGAATGCAGAAGATTCCTTTCTGTATTAAACTCATTTAAACAGGCCAGTTTTGTCCCAGGAACATTACATTCAAATCTAAGATGTGTAGCCTTTTCAATATCAGAATATAGATCAAGCACGTAAGAGTTTATTGAAAGAAAAAACAGGATCTCAATTACACCAAACACCGTTCGGTTTTTCACAAACAATTTCAGTATCCATTCAACCAATAATTCAAACATTTTTGCCGCTGAAAGAAAAATCAAATAAGTTTTATTATAATGTGTTATGTTATTGTGATTTCATTTTGATGAAAGCACTTATCTATCCTGGGATCTGGGAGCATGCATTGTAACGGGACCTACTTTTAGGTTCAGAACAAACAGTGGGGGACTCATTAAGAAAGTTGACTGACCATTACAGTAGCGGACCCAAAGGCTTCTCTTTCATTTGCTGCCATACAAGTTAGGGGTGTGCTACTTTAGTTTGGTCACCCCATGACCCTTCAGTCCTTCAGGCATAATTTGTACATTGTTCTTCAGGTATCATCGTGTGAGCCTGACAGCCATGTTTGGTAATTTGGTCACCGCGTGAACGTTCAGTGCTTTGGGGCATAATTGGTACATCGTTCTTCAGGTATCACCACGTGAGCCTTACAGTCCTGCTTCGTAATTTGGTCACCACGTGAACATTCCTTGCCTTTGGGCATAATTGTTACAGTATTCTCCAGGTATCACCGCGTGAACCTGGTAGTTCTTCTTATATTCTTTCTTTACCATCCCTACTCTTCTGGTCCACCCTTTCCTCCTTCCTTCCTTCTCCTCCTTCCTTTCCCTGGGGTATGGGTTTCCTCTTTAGGGCCTAGTTCTAGAAAGACTCTAAAAGAGATGTGATTGGCAGGAACACTATGTGTTCTGTGGCCAGAAACTGCGTTTTCCATAGCCAATCACCTGACCGTAAGGGGTCTATTGTGCAGGCAAACAGGGCAGTGCACAAAATGCCCAATTTTCTTGCTTTCCCCAGGGTTATAGGAATTAAATGGGGTTAGACTTGTTTAACCCTAGTAAGTGACTATAACAAGACGGGTTGTCTCGCTTTTTCTGCAGTAACTCAAGGTCAGGGAGATTACTTAATCTCCCTGCTCAAGGTTACAAGTCTTCCGCCCAGTACCGTCAAGAGGGGGGGTAGGGGGGTAAAAGGTCCGGGGCCCGTAAAAATTATGGACCATAACATTTTGTTATTGCCCTAAAACTTTATTTAAGCAAATTTTTATGATCTTCTAAATGAAGGAACATGGAAAACATGGATCATTTCCGGGATTTCAGCATTGAGAGCGAAATTGCAAGAACTATTGACTTTAATGACATTATTAACGATTTTGCAAACATGAAAGCGCCAAAAGTGTTATTTTTAGAGTTTGAAACTTTGTTCCTAATATATTATTTTTATTTTACTAACACAAAACGATGCTAATTACTCACCAATACTGTCTTTTCAATAATCTTGCGTGAAATACTCAAATTATTTTTCATGATACATAATTTAAAAGGGCGTTTCCCTCATTTTCCGAGAGTTTAGAGGGCGTGGTCACAAAAAAATTTCTCGCCGGCTTCGCCCCCAAACCCCCTTTAGGGTAATTCCATATGAAATCATCCAGAGGCTGACACCACTATATCTCAGATATTTGCTATTTTCTCAAAATATGACCACTATGATAAGAAATAAAAAGCCCCAAAATTTCAGCTTCACATCTCTTACGGTTTTCTCTTAATCACACTTTCAAATTTTGCTGACGTCAGCAATTTTCACAATAAACGCCTCTTAGTTTTTCGCATTGCGCCTCGATAAAATTCTGGATATCTTGGTAACCATTTCACATATATTAATGAAATTAGGTGACAACCCATTTCTGTGCCTGCTGATTCCAAATTTGGTATCAGATCACTGATCACATGATGGGAAAATATCATTTTGGGCATATGAAAACAATTTTGACATCCTCAAAGAACTTGTCTCCACTATCATTCCAATCCACCAAAACTGCTTGTATTTACACGCACCATACTGCATTAACTCAAATGATTAATTGGTCTCGGGTCCTGTATTCTGGAAATAGAATCACTTTAAATCATCACTGGTTTTATTTTATATCATAAAGCAAGAGTAGCTGGGATTGGCTCAAAATAATGATATGATCTTGTGTCAGGGACCGTTCTTCCAATTTGAAACCACCCACTCCATCACATTGTGACTTTCCGTGACTTGTACACATTCGAAAAAGAGAGACATCTTGGGTGCCTTTCAATGACATAATATGTAGCATTGACACTCTAGCTACTGTTAATGGAAGAATATAGACCATAACAGATGCTGATTTTTGTAAAAATTGCCAGTTGCATATAAACTAAAGATTTTCTCATTCTGAGATTTAAAGCCTTCACCAAAAAATCATATTGCACATAGATTTAAAGAAAGCTAAGTTTATTATTTTATATATTTATCAGTTAATACACTTAAGATTACAAATATAGTTCAAATTAAATCATATATAAACGTTATTAGCATTTATCACTTGCAGCACTTTAGTTTTATTGCTTATAAAAGTTCGCTAAAAAGCAAAAGTTTCATGCTCCATAAATTTCTTGCCTTTCATATACCAAAATTAAAACTCTGCTCCAAAGTAACTTTAAGCTATACTCTTTAAGATGGAACATTGACATTTTATGTCACAAGTGGTCAACAACCCTGATTTTATGGTTGAAAAGGGTACTTCCGAAATGAAAATTTTCAATTTCATAAGCCCAAAATGATATTTTCCCGTCATGTGATCAGTGATCTGATACCAAATTTGGAATCAGCAGGCACAAAAATGGGTTGTCACCTAATTTCATTAACATATGTGAAACGGTTACCAAGATATCCAGAATTTTATCGAGGCGCAATGCGAAAAACTAAGAGGCATTTAATGTGAAAATTGCTGATGTCAGCAAAATTTGAAAGTGTGATTAAGAGAAAACCGTAAGAGATATGAAGCTGAAATTTTGGTGCTTTTTATTTCTTATAATGATGGTCATATTTTTTGAAAATAGTTAAAATCTGAGGTATAGTGGTGTCAAATTTGAAATTTGCTGGATGATTTCATATGGAATGACCCTTTAGGGCCCCCCCCCTCCGGATAACTCCAGGGCCCGAGCTGGCTCTCGACGGCCCTGCTTCCGCCTCGTTGTCCTTACAAGTTAGATTAGCTAAGGTTGAGAAGTTCGAATTCAAGAAGCAAAATTTATATCCAAATGTGAATCAAAGCCCTGATGATACAAACAAAGACCACTTGCATTGCCCCCACTCTTACCCCTTATTGCCGAGTGCAAAGCAGAGAAGAAATGACCCTCATTGGTTCAACTGCACTTTAGGGGTTCCTAGTTACCAGCATTGTTAAGCATATGTGTCCTATTGAAATATTGGGGGCTGCTACCCCCAAACCCTTGCTTTAACAGTGTGCATGTTGCAAATTTATCACAAATCGTACCTGCACTAAGGAAAACTGTTCATGAAAAAGTTTTATTTGAGTTCAAAACAGTATAATTTTTCACCAGTCACCATTTTTATTTTTGTTCTTTCTCCTCGCGCTATTTGAACGTTATCAAAATACAGTTTGATTACAATAATATGGGTAACTAGGGACCCCTAAACCAGAGGCGGATCCAGTAGAAAATCTGACTGTAGCAGAAAATTGGGGGTCTGGGGCGAAGCCCCAGAAAATTTTTATTGACCACGCCCTTCAGTCTCTCGGAGAATGAAGGCCACGCCCTATTTTCTGATTTCTTAATTACCATTGATATCTTAACAATATAGGTATTTTACTACACTTTTAGAAAAATCCAGCTCAGAATGCACACTTACTATAAATAAGTTGGATGTTTAGAGTAGATATAATATTTCTAGCACCTACAAATCCAAATTGTCTATTATATTAACTTAGGGTGGGGTGGGAGTTGGCCTAGTCTATCCAGTAAGCATAAGAGGCCCTAGATATATCTATAGATAGAGGTATCCCTGCCTGTTTAAACCTGCTAACATTAGAAATAGTTTGATATAGTTATAAGCAAGTGAAATATGAAAAGATTGTTATGCTTACTGGATAGGTTCCTAGTTTGGGCATCTTGGCTTCAAGTGTTTGGGGAGCAAAGATGAAAATTTGCATAAGTGAACATTTTGGTTGATTCCTTTACTTGTAACCATTTTTTGAATTCTTATTACACATCTTTGTTTTATTTCTTCAACCTGAAGATATTTGGAATCATCGTTTTCACAGAATAACCGGAGAAGTTGGTTCAACCATACGTTCTCTGACTCAAGTTCGGTACTGGCATCCGCCATGTTGGTTATTGCGAAATTCTTAGAAATTCTTTGCCTTGTACCCTTGCGTGAAATGATTGACAGCACGGAGTTGACAGATCGAGATTTCGACTTTCCTGATTGGCTTGCTACAGTCAAGCTCTTTCGTGATTGGTTTGCTACACTCGCATCAAAATTTTCGCACTATGTGAGCAGTGATAACAACAGCGCGATTGTTCTAATGCGAAATTCTAATTGGCTTGCTACGGTTGAAGCATTTATTTCATTGGTTTGCTACGGTCTAATTTAAATTCACTATCATTCCCGCGACTTTTGGTACACAAGCCGCAAAGTTATATTGGACGGTTATCGGCTTGCGTTTGGAGGCTAGAGAAGGACGAGCTGTTTGTCACGAGCCCAGCAGTTTAGCCTTGTACCCTCATTCCGCTTGGTTTGAAAAAGTTGCTTGTCGATCGACGGAATGACGAGAAGAGAAAATGGGACATTTTATGGCTTCAGAATTTAAGTAAAGGCTTCCAAAAAAAAGTAGATATATTTTACTTATTACAGACTTCTAACAACAACTTATCCAAAGCAGTATGAAAATTTTACTCTTGAAAATCTGACTGTAGCATCTGCTACGGTTGCTACTATCTGGATCCGCCTCTGCCTAAACTGCATTCTTACCTAAAAAAATAAAAATTTCTAAATTTCTGTAAAAATTCATTGGTTATTTACAACCATTTTTTAGAGCTTCTTTAACAATTTTTTGATATCTGATTAAATTATTTTATAATCTTTAAATATTATGGACATCCTGTTGGCAAAACGTGCAACATCTCTATGGCAATAAAACAGGAATCTTACTGCGCAAGTTCATATGCTACTCATATATAAACCAATCAAATTGCAGAACATGCTTGTGCCCTTTTTCCTTATAACATATAAACATTTTCGAGGCCCTTTTATCCCAGAATTCCACCGAACATACTCCAAAGGTCAGATGTCAGATTAAATTTTGAAGGTAGGGTTATCGACAGGATTAAATTCACCCCCTACAATGTGTGTCCAGTACCGTGGGGATGTTCAGTACTGTGGCGGATATTCAGTACTATGGGGGCATACCATGAGTCGTGTGGGGAGGCATCTCTGAGTACCGTGGGGGATATTCAGTACCGTGGGGGCATACCATGGCAGATATTCACTACCCTGGGGGCATACCATGATTTGTGTGGGGGCATACCATGAGTCATGTGGGGAGGCATCATGAGTTGTGTGGGGGATATTCAGTACCGTGGGGGCATACCATGATTTGTGTGGGGGCATACCATGATTCGTGTGGGGAGGTATCTCTGAGCACTGTGGGGGATATTCAGTACCATGGGGGAACATCATGAGTCGTGTGCGGAGTGGGGGATATTCAGTACCGTGGGGGCATACCATGATCATGTGTGGGCATATCATGAGTCGTGTGGGGAGGCATCATAAGTCATGTGGGGGATATTCAGTACCATGGGGGCATACCATGAGTCATGTGGGGAGGCATCTCCGAGTACCTTGGGGGATGTTCAGTACCGTTGGGGCATATCATGAGTACGGTGGGGCATATTCAGTACCGTGGGGGGACGTACCTTGGAGTACCGTGGGGGATGTTTGGTACCGTGGGGTACATATATATTCTGGGCGACCTCGTATAGATCCTTTTGGATTTTGTCTTTGCTTGATTGAAGGTCGATCTTGAGGTCGATGGGTTCTTTGCAAAATGCTTTGGCAACTTGGATACCGTGCTAAGGGTTTGATGGGGGGTTAGTGCTGTAAAGGCAATAATTGGTGCAAGAATTTTTGGTACAGACATTATATTCTTGCTTACAGTAACAGGCAGTGCTTACTGTTTATAAATACGGAATGAACGTTTTGGATTTTGCTTCCAATAAACACGCTTTGATTTCCTTTCGTTCAATCAGAAAATGTTTGAAAAAAGAGCGAACATGTAGCAAAACATAGATAAACATTTAAAAGGCATACCTTTTTAGTTAACAACAAGCGAATTCTCTACTTCTAGATATTCAGACCAACTTTACATCAGGCTTTCCACTTCGTCTGCAACCAGTACAGTAAGACATTCAAAAGTGAAACGGGAAGTACTTTCAGACAGTCTGTTGGCAAAACAAGAGTGACAAAGGTCATGCGTCACTTGACCAATCAAATTGCAAGCAAAACAATTCATGTTCAGTTCGTCTCATTTCAATATGAAAGAGATTGCATTCCAGACAGCTGAGGTGATCTCAATTGTAGGTTGAATTTACTGAAGATTAAAAAAACCCTTCTGCACTTCGTTCAGCTAAATTCTTGGCGAATAATTAATTGTGACACAACCGTATCTCTGCATGAAGGGATGCATATGGTTTTTAAAACTTTCCTTGAAACTGCCCAACTAGAAAAATTTTTGAAATGGTATGGTACGGGAAACAAAAAAAAATTGCCTAACAGGGGTTGTTCAAGGGGGTCGCACTCCTTATCAACCCGCTTGACTGATATTGGCTTATACAACAAGCGAATTAAAGAATACAGAAGCGACTACTGGAAGTCATGTGAGGAGTTTATGTTAAACATAGCAATCGGTACAGTACATTGTAAATATGGTTCGAAAGGGATTTCACTATGTAATACTACGTTATATTTTACCAAGGTTTTACCTGTGGAAGTTAACAAACTCTCCCCTCTGTAAGAAATTCTGACTATACTAATTATGCTTAAAGTGACGAATACCTACTTGGTATGTTTCGAAACGAAATTTCCGTTTCTGGGAAGACATTGCATTAAAAAACTCTGAAGTCCCAGTTGGCCTAAAGAAGGGTTGTTTCAACAGTTAGGCGAAACACGGAAAAAGAGATAGCTTTAAAGTTCTTTTCAACAGCTTTGATAATAATAGAAAATTGTTTCTGAATATTGGGAAAGAAATAATATAGATTTTTACGACTAACCTCAATTTGTTTGCTTTCAACAACCTTCACGTTGGAAATCGAAAGAGGAAGAGAAACAGAAGAGCGAAGCGAGGGAGGGTCAAATCAAAGGGTAAGGATTAAAGTGACAAAAGGTCACATGATAGAGTGACCAATCAGAATGCTATCTACCTGCCTTATTTGGATGCTCAAATTTTCTAAGGAATTTTCAAAGAAACTTCAGTACTGTATCTGCAATACACGCCCAGGGGGTCTACAGTATGAAATTTCTTGGATTGAAAGGGCATTTTTTGGAGATATTGGAGAGGAGCATTTGACAGAGAGAAAGGGGGCCTTACTGTATTCGAGATATGAACTTAATCAAGGGAGGGGATTTGCAGTGTTCAAGCTTGAAGATCATAGAAATTCATAAGGCCTTCAAATGTTCCACAAGGGGACTTATTCAAGGGGGGGAGACTTATTTGCGAAAACGAATTCTTAGGTGGGGGCTTATTAGAGGGGGGCACTTATGTATATAGGTGGGAGGTATTGGTAGAAAGGGTAGGGTTATCGATAGGATTGAATTTTATGGGTAAGGTTATCGACAGGATTAAATTTTGAAGAGTAGGGTTATCTCTAGGATTAAATTTTAAGGTTAGGGTTATCGATAGAATTGAATTTTAAGGGTAGGGTTATCTCTAGGATTAAATATTAAGGTTAGGGTTATCGATAGAATTGAATTTTAAGGGTAGGGTTATCTCTAGGATTGAATTTTAAGGGTAGGGTTATCTCTGGGATTAAATTTTAAGGATAGGGTTATCGACAGGATTAAATTCTTAGGGTAGGGTTATCGATAAGATTGAATTTTATAGGGTAGGGTTATACATAGGATTAAATTTAAAGGGTAGGCTTATCGATAGGATTGAATTTTAAGGGTAGGGTTATCAATAGAATTTGATTGGTAGGGTTATCGACAGGATTAAATTCTTAGGGTAGGGTTATCGATAAGATTGAATTTTATAGGGTAGGGTTATACATAGGATTAAATTTAAAGGGTAGGCTTATCGATAGGATTGAATTTTAAGGGTAGGGTTATCCATAGAATTTGATTTTAAGGGTAGGGTTATCGACAGGATTAAATTCTTAGGGTAGGGTTATCGATAAGATTGAATTTTATAGGGTAGGGTTATACATAGGATTAAATTTAAAAGGGTAGGCTTATCGATAGGATTGAATTTTAAGGGTAGGGTTATCCATAGAGTTTGATTTTAAGGGTAGGGTTATCGATGGGATTGAATTTAAAGGGTAGGGTTATTGACAGGATTAAAATTCAAGGGTAGGGTTATCTTTAGGATTGAATGATAAGGGTAGGGCTGTCGACAGGAATAAATCTCTAGGATTGAATTTTAAAGGTAGGGCTAAAATTCTTGCCCTGCGAGGTGTGGTGTGGTTAACTCTATGGTTGAATTTTATGGGTAGGGTCTATAGGATTAAATTTGAAGGGTAGGGTTATCTCTAGGATTAAATTTGAAGGGTAGGGTTATCGATAGGATTGAATGTTAAGAGCAGAGTTATCGACAGGGTTGAATTTTATAGTCATATCCTAGAAATAACCTTACCCTTCAAAATTGAATCCTATAGATAACCCTACCCATAAAATTCAACAATAGAGATAACCACACCACACCTCACAGGGCAAGAGTTTTAGAACAAAGTTTTCGCTGAAAAAATAAAAACTTTATTGCTGTTTGCTTTCTTTTCATTTCTTTTTTCCTTCAATTTTCAATCTTATTTTTTTTATTTCATTTTTTTCTTTTTTATTTACGTTTCAATTTCTTCTTCCTCTTTTACTTCCGCTTTTCTTTCTTTGAAACCACGTGACCCATCGGGACCACAGGGTGGCCGGGTGATGTAGAAATTTCTGAGGGAAAAATAAAGAATTTTCAACCCTATGCCCATGCAATTTTTCTGCCTGGCAGTTGAGGCCTGGTCAAACTGGTCAAAGTTGTTGGCAAATTTTATCAAAATTAGACGTTAACGCAGGAGTGAGCGTTTTGGTTCCCCTGTTTGGGCTATCCTCTGCCAGGGTCTCTGATCCAGTTCGAGGCTGTCGAGCAACTTTACTGTACACCACTGGCCAAAATTCCCGCTAGCGAATCTATAATCACTAATGTGGTGGATAATCACTACTGTGGTGGTACTTTTTGCGTACTGTGGTGGTAGTTTCTGCGTAATGTGGCGGATAATCATTACTGTGGTGGTGAATACGAAATCATAGCAAAACCCTATAGATCAAGCAAGAAAAAACCACAACATCCACCACAGCGCGCAAAAATACCACTACATCAAGCATAATAACCCACCACAGTAGTGATTATCCACCACAGTACGCCAAAACTACCACCACATCAAGCAAAGTACCCCACCAAATCAAGCATAATAACCCACAACAGTAATGATTATCCACCACAGTACGCAGAAAGTACCACCACAGTAGTGATTATCCACCATGGTAGTGATTATAGATTCGCTAGCGTGAAATCGTAAAAAAAAAACAAACAAATGAAAGAACCTTACGTTGGAGCGGGAGGCAGGGAGACTCTCTTCCTCAAGACCGGTCTCTTGTCGCTTTCTCTGTGAAAATATGAAAATTCTGTTGTGAAAATCCAAATTGAACAGCTTAATAATATACGGTTAGTAACTGGCCTTACGACTGACACTCTTGCAGTAAAGCTTGTTCGAATGACCTCAACTTTTCGCTTGACAACCCTCAACTTTTTGTCGAGATAATAGTCGTTTTCATGCTAGCGAATCTATGCGCACTTCTGTGATGGATACGTACTACTGTGGTGTTACATTTTGCGTACTGTGGTGGTGTTTTTTGTGTATACTGTGGTGGATATACACTACTTTGGTGGGTTATTATGCTTGATGTAGTGGGTTATTATGCTTGATGTGGTGGGTTATTATGCTTGATGTGGTTGGTTATTATGCTTGATGTGGTGGGTTATTATGCTTGATGTGGTTGTATTTTTGCGTACTGTGATGGATACGCACTACTGTGGTGGTATATTTTGCGTACTGTGGTGGTGTTTTTGCGTACTGTGGTGGATATACACTACTTTGGTGGGTTATTATGCTTGATGTAGTGGGTTATTATGCTTGATGTGGTGGGTTATTATGCTTGATGTGGTTGGTTATTATGCTTGATGTGGTGGGTTATTATGCTTGATGTGGTTGTATTTTTGCGTACTGTGATGGATACGCACTACTGTGGTGGTATATTTTGCGTACTGTGGTGGTGTTTTTGCGTACTGTGGTGGATATACACTACTTTGGTGGGTTATTATGCTTTATGTGGTGGGTTATTATGCTTGATGTGGTATTTTTGCGTACTGTGATATGGATACGCACTACTGTGGTGGTATATTTTGCGTACTGTGGTGGTGTTTTTTGTGTACTGTGGTGGTTACGTACTTCTGTGGTGGGTTATTATGCTTGATGTGGTGGATTAAAATGCTTTATGAAGTGGGTTATTCTGCTTGATGTGGTGATGTTTTTGCCTACCGTGGTGGATAAGCACTACTGTGGTTGGTTATTGTATTATGCTTGATGTGGTGAGTTATTATGCTTGGTGTGGTGGATTTTGTTGTTTTTTCTTGCTTGATCAATAGATTTTAGCTATGATTTAATACCAATCACAGTACGCAAAAAATACCACCACACCAAGCATAATGACCCACCACAGTAGTACGTTTCCACCATTGTACACAAAAAACACCCCCACAACAACATATTAACCAACCACAGAAAGCATTATAACCCACCACAGTAGTGCTTATCCACCACAGTACGCAAGAAACAACACCACACCAAGCATAATAACCCACCACAACAAGCATTATAACCCACTACAGCAGTGCTTATCCACCACAGTACGCAATAAACAGCACCACACCAAGCATAATAACCCACCACAACAAGCATAATAACCCATCACAGTAGTGCTTATCCACCACAGTACGCAAGAAACAACACCACACCAAGCACAATAACCCACCACAACAAGCATAATAACCCATCACAGTAGTGCTTATCCACCACAGTACGCAAGAAACAACACCACACCAAGCACAATAACCCACCACAACAAGCATTATAACCCACCACAGAAGTGCTTATCCACCACAGTACACAAAAAACACCACCACAGTATGCAAAATATACCACCACAGTAATGCGTAGACACCACAGTAGTCCTATAGATTCACTAGCGTTGTTCTTATACTGGGCGATGTCATGTCATTGTCGAGGAAAGCGAGGGGCAAATCACTTTCCTTAGAAGTGGACGAGATTTTTGGGATTTTCACAAAAGAACAATAGAATTTCCTGAAAATTATTAAAGGATTTTCGAAAAAACAATAGGATTTTTCAAAAAGTGGACGAGATTTTTTGGAGTGATTTGCCCCTCGGAGGAAAGTTTTGACAACTTCAAATTCATTGCTTGACTTCCCCTGACATAACTATTGTCCGAAGTGTAGGGATTTTTGGAGGTTCACCCCGCATAACGTATGTGCAGTACAGTGGTGGGTGTGCAGTACAGTGGTGGATGTTCAGTACAGTGGAGGGATACCATGAGTACAGTGGAGGGATGCCATGAGTACAGTGGTGGATGTTCAGTACAGTGGAGGGATACCTGGAGTACAGTGGAGGGATACCATGAGTACAGTGGTGGATGTTCAGTACAGTGGAGGGATACCATGAGTACAGTGGAGGGATACCATGAGTACAGTGGTGGATGTTCAGTACAGTGGAGGGATACCATGAGTACAGTGGAGGGATACCATGAGTACGGTGGTGGATGTTCAGTACAGTGGAGGGATACCATGAGTTGCGTGGAGGGATACCATGAGTACAGTGGAGGGATACCATGAGTACGGTGGTGGATGTTCAGTACAGTGGAGGGATACCATGAGTTGCGTGGAGGGATACCATGAGTACAGTGGAGGGATGCCATGAGTACAGTGGTGGATGTTCAGTACAGTGGAGGGATACCTGGAGTACAGTGGTGGATGTTCAGTACAGTGGAGGGATACCATGAGTTGGGTGGAGGGATACCATCAGTACAGTGGAGGGATACCATGAGTACGGTGGTGGATGTTCAGTACAGTGGAGGGATACCATCAGTACAGTGGAGGGATACCATCAGTACAGGGGTGGATGTTCAGTACAGTGGAGGATACCATCAGTACAGGGGTGGATGTTCAGTACAGTGGAGGATACCATCAGTACAGTGGTGGGCGTGCAACTCATTAGAGAAATTGCAACGGTGTTGTATGAAAGGAAGTATCTCTAAGCAGACAGTGATGCGTTTTGTGGGATACATACGCATACATCTGTAAAAAACAGCTCTAAACATACGCTTTTTTAATAGAAGAGTGTTCTGGGCTTCCATTTTTTGAAAAGTCGCGCTAATTAATACAACTAGTTATTGATACCTGACTCCCGACGCTCGCTGCTTTCTTATAGAGAGTCAGTTGCGCGAAATGCCAACTCTAGACAACCATGAAATATTGAACCATTCAAAAACTTTCAATGAATCAAAGTCGAATTATATTTCCTTACACAACACGATAAATACATAAATACCGTAAGAATACTACGAAACTCACCTATAGACCCAGGAATGGGTTATAGAAACTAAACAAAATCTAGAAATAGTAGCTATTCAAAAAGCAAAATACTCGTATACTAACAAAAGTTGAGTTTACCAACAAAACGAAAATCGTATTATGATAAAAAGTATTAACCACAAATTATTGTTGTCAAATCAATAACTAGTTGTATTAATGAGCGCGACTTTTCAAAAAATGGAAGCCCAGAACACTCTTCTATTAAAAAAGCGTATGTTTAGAGCTGTTTTTTACAGATGTATGCGTATGTATCCCACAAAACGCATCACTGTCTGCTTAGAGATACTTCCCGTTCATACAACACCGTTGCAATTTCTCTAATGAGTTGCACGCCCACCACTGTACTGATGGTATCCCTCCACTGTACTGAACATCCACCCCTGTACTGATGGTATCCCTCCACTGTACTGAGCATCCACCCCTGTACTGATGGTATCCCTCCACTGTACTGATGGTATCCCTCCACTGTACTGAACATCCACCACCGTACTCATGGTATCCCTCCACTGTACTGATGGTATCCCTCCACCCAACTCATGGTATCCCTCCACTGTACTGAACATCCACCACTGTACTCATGGCATCCCTCCACTGTACTCATGGTATCCCTCCACGCAACTCATGGTATCCCTCCACTGTACTGAACATCCACCACTGTACTCATGGCATCCCTCCACTGTACTCATGGTATCCCTCCACGCAACTCATGGTATCCATCCACTGTACTGAACATCCACCACCGTACTCATGGTATCCCTCCACTGTACTCATGGTATCCCTCCACTGTACTGAACATCCACCACTGTACTCATGGTATCCCTCCACTGTACTCATGGTATCCCTCCACTGTACTGAACATCCACCACTGTACTCATGGTATCCCTCCACTGTACTCATGGTATCCCTCCACTGTACTGAACATCCACCACTGTACTCATGGCATCCCTCCACTGTACTCATGGTATCCCTCCACGCAACTCATGGTATCCCTCCACTGTACTGAACATCCACCACTGTACTCATGGTATCCCTCCACTGTACTCATGGTATCCCTCCACTGTACTGAACATCCACCACTGTACTCATGGTATCCCTCCACTGTACTCATGGTATCCCTCCACTGTACTGAACATCCACCACTGTACTCATGGTATCCCTCCACTGTACTCATGGTATCCCTCCACTGTACTGAACATCCACCACCGTACTCATGGTATCCCTCCACTGTACTCATGGTATCCCTCCACTGTACTCATGGTATCCCTCCACTGTACTGAACATCCACCACTGTACTCATGGTATCCCTCCACTGTACTCATGGTATCCCTCCACTGTACTGAACATCCACCACTGTACTCATGGTATCCCTCCACTGTACTCATGGTATCCCTCCACTGTACTGAACATCCACCACTGTACTCATGGTATCCCTCCACGCAACTCATGGTATCCCTCCACTGTACTGAACATCCACCACCGTACTCATGGTATCCCTCCACTGTACTCATGGTATCCCTCCACTGTACTGAACATCCACCACTGTACTCATGGTATCCCTCCACTGTACTCATGGTATCCCTCCACTGTACTGAACATCCACCACTGTACTCATGGTATCCCTCCACTGTACTCCAGGTATCCCTCCACTGTACTGAACATCCACCACTGTACTCATGGCATCCCTCCACTGTACTCATGGTATCCCTCCAAGCAACTCATGGTATCCCTCCACTGTACTGAACATCCACCACCGTACTCATGGTATCCCTCCACTGTACTCATGGTATCCCTCCACGCAACTCATGGTATCCCTCCACTGTACTGAACATCCACCACCGTACTCATGGTATCCCTCCACTGTACTCATGGTATCCCTCCACTGTACTCATGGTATCCCTCCACTGTACTGAACATCCACCACTGTACTCATGGTATCCCTCCACTGTACTCATGGTATCCCTCCACTGTACTGAACATCCACCACTGTACTCATGGTATCCCTCCACGCAACTCATGGTATCCCTCCACTGTACTGAACATCCACCACCGTACTCATGGTATCCCTCCACTGTACTCATGGTATCCCTCCACTGTACTGAACATCCACCACTGTACTCATGGTATCCCTCCACTGTACTCATGGTATCCCTCCACTGTACTGAACATCCACCACTGTACTCATGGTATCCCTCCACTGTACTCCAGGTATCCCTCCACTGTACTGAACATCCACCACTGTACTCATGGCATCCCTCCACTGTACTCATGGTATCCCTCCACGCAACTCATGGTATCCCTCCACTGTACTGAACATCCACCACCGTACTCATGGTATCCCTCCACTGTACTCATGGTATCCCTCCACGCAACTCATGGTATCCCTCCACTGTACTGAACATCCACCACTGTACTGCACACCCACCACTGTACTGCACATACGTTATGCGGGGTGAGGTTTGTAGACTGGGTTGTAGGGAAAACCTACAGTAGAAATCATGAAAACTAGGTAGATTTTTCAAAAATTTAGGTATTTTTCAGAAAATATGAAATTCTGGGAATTTTCTCAACAAAATTGCAAAATTCTGATGTTTTTGCTTTGTTGAAGCTTCAAAAAGACTTTAAAAACCATAGTTTATCAATCATTGAGACCTCTGTTTCGAACAACTGCGACGTTGCCTCCTGGGAATCGCACCCTATTGTGGATCTGTGATGAGTCTAATGACGCGAAATTTTTGTCATTTTTTAGGTCACATGATACCCACGTGGTAGAAAATAGGTGGAACATGGGTAGATTTATCAAAATGTAGGGATTTTTAGGTAGAATTTGGGGGGAAATACGTAGGTGGACCGTAGGTAGAAAACGCATGCGTGGTAGGGAAAAACTGAATGTCAAGAGTCGAGCATTTTCGAGTGAAATGTTGAGAGCGTGTGAACCGAGGGGCGATTCACTCCTTCGAAATCTCGCACATCCTGGCTTTAAACGCATTGTTTTGAAAATCTTTCTGTTTTAGTTAGAAACTCGCATAACTCTTTGAAGAGTGAAGAGCCCCTCGGTTTGAAAAAATTTCTTAGAACATTACTACAACTCATAGATTGACCTAAATGTAAACTAGTCAGCGAAACTAACGCACGGTAGAATTTGTATAACATACGTTGAAATACGTCGAATTTGAATGGCGCTATTCTTTGCATTCTTGTGACATTTTACCACAACGAATTCAACGATGTCACCGGCCTAAGGAAATAAAAAGAGAAAAAACGTTTAATCATGGGGATAGATAAGAAATAGAGAAATAGCAATTACTAAGACGGAAATAAAAAAGAACAACAGTAACACTGAATAGAGTAAGACAAACAAGAAAAACGCAAAAAATGATAAAAAGAAAGAGAAAAACAGAAGACAAAAAGGAAAAGAAAACAGAAGACAAAATTAAAAAATTAGAAGAACAATGACTATCAAGATTGTGGATAAAACCATTAAGAAGAGCAGAAAGGGGTAGGAAGATTTTGACGATGTGATAAGGAGAAAAAGAAGAAGAAGAGTAATAATGAGAAAACCAGGAAATGAAGTAGTGGAAGAAGAAGAAGAAAAAGGGAATGACAAGGAAGACATTGAGGAGGAAGAAGGGGAAAGGCAAAGAAAAACACACAAAACCAAGAAGATAAGAAAGTTAAAGAAAACAGTAGAAAACATATTGAAAGAGGAATGCCTATCAAGATTGTGGATAAAACCATTAAGAAGAGCAGAAATGGGTAGGAAGATTTTGACAATGGGATAAGTAGAAAGGGAAGAAGAAGACTAATGAGAAAACCAGGAAATGAAGTAGTGGAAGAAGAAGAGGAAGACAAAGAAAAAAGTAAAAAACGAGGAAGTCAAAGGCAAACAACAAAGTAAAATACTGAAGAGCAAAAATTGGAAGAAGAATGCCTATCAAGATTGTGGATAAAACCATTAAGAAGAGCAGAAACGGGTAGGAAGATTTTGACGATGTGGTAAGGAGAAAAAGAAGAAGAGTAATAATGAGAAAACATGGAAATGAAGTAGTGGAAGAAGAAGAGGAAGAAAAGGGGAATGACGAGGAAGACATGGAGGAAGAAGAAGGGGAAAGGCAAAAAAACAAAAAAAACCAAGAAGATAAGAAAGTAAAAGAAAACAGTAGAAAACATATTGGAAGAGCAATGCCTATCAAGATTGTGGATAAAACCATTAAGAAGAGCAGAAACGGGCAGGAAGATTTTGACGATGGGATAAGGAGAAAAAAAAGAAGAAGAGTAATAATGAGAAAACAAGTACGAAGAAGATGAAGTAGAGAAAGACAAAGGGAATGATAATGAAGAAATGGAAGAAGAAGAAGAGGAAGACAAAGAAAAAAGTAAAATATGAGGAGGTCAGAGGCGAATAAAAGTTCAAAAGAGAAGACGACTAATAGTCAGAAGAAAGTGAAGAAGAAGTGGGCGAAAAACGAGAACGACAAAGAAGAAGTCAAGGAGAACAAAGGAGGATGAGAAAGTGGGAAGAAGAAGTAGAAGAAGTAGATAGATGAAGAGAAAAAGAAGAAGGAAAAAGAAGAAAAAAGCAATGAAAATAAAGGATAAAAAGAAAAGAAAATATAAACATAAAGGAGGATGAAATGGGATGAAGACAAGAAGATGAAGTGGGAAGAGAAGAAGGAGTAGAAATATTAAGGAAATAAAAACAAATAACAACAGGAAGAAGAAAAAGTAAACAACAACAAAGCAACAAAGACAGAGAAAAAGAAACAGCAGCAGAAGAAGTCTAGAGGAAAATATTCAAATCTGTTGCTGTTGAGGGATCCGATAGACAAAATCTGCAAAATGGAGAGTGACAAAAGAAAGTCAGTTTTGTGTAAAAGGAGATAACACAAAAAATTGAACCTGTAGATCTCAATTATAATGACGAAGGAGAAGAAGCAAGAGAAGACGGAGGAGGATAAAAGTGAGCATAAAAAGAATGTTATTCGACATAAAAGCAACAAAATGGAACTTCAACTTTTGAGAAAAGAAGAAAAAAGAAAACGGGGAGAACGAGAAAGAGAAGAAGGGGGAGAGAGGGCAAGTAGAAAAAGACAAAGAAGAAGACGGAGGAGGTGGGGATGGAGAGGAAAAGGCAGAGAGGGGGAAGACGAAGAAGAAAAAGAAGGAGGAGGAGGAGGAGAAGAAGAGGCTCAGGGAGAGAAGAAGAAAAGACATATGAAGGGAAAGGAGAAGGACCACGAGGAGAAGAAAGAACGGGAGACGAAGACAAGAAAAGAGCAGAAGAAAGAGAAGAAGAAGAAGAAGAAGAAGAAGAAGAAGAAGAAGAAAAGGGAGAAGAGTAAGAGGAGAAGAAAGAGAATGAGAAGAGTGGGTAGAGAGAGGGGAAAGAAGAAAGAAAAGAAGAAAAATGAGAACAAGCAGGAAGAAACAATAGGAGAAAAAGGAGGAAGACCAAAACATAAAACATCGAATTGAAAGGGTAAAACCAAAAAGGCTCTGGCAGATCTAAAGACAAAAAACAAAGTTAAATAAACACTCAATAACATACCTAAGCCCAGCAGTATATGACATATATAATATGAAAAAAATATGATACGGAATATATAATATGAAATAAAATAGAAATAGCTTGAAAGGAATTGACTTCAACAAGACCTGTAGATTTTTACAATCATCAGAAACTTCGCTCATGTGGAAGAAGAGGTTCTTGCAGTCTTCCATTTCAAATGTGATGAATCCATACTAGGAATATATGAAATGATAATAAAGATATCTGCCTAAAATGATTTAAAATAACAGGAAAATTACTGATAATGGACAAAAGGTTTGACTAATATGCAACACGATGATAAGCCAAGTAAGACAGGTCCCAAACACTAAACATCTGGTATTTTCAGGGCAAACTTTAAATTCGGAATTTGAAATTTTGAAATTTGGAATTTGAATGAAAATTTATTATTTATCATGACCAAGATAAAATAAGAGAACCAAGATTAGTCTACTGTGGTGGATAATCACTACTGTGGTGGATATTATGCTTGCGCTGGTAGCAGTTTTGGTGTACTGTGCTGGATAATCACTACTGTGGTGGTTATTATGCTTGATGTGGTGGCAGTTATGGCGTACTGTGGTGGATAATCACTACTTGTGGTGGGTAACTATGCTTGCGGTGGTGGCAGTTTTGGCGTACTGTGGCGGATAATCACTACTGTGGTGGATATTATGCTTGCGCTGGTGGCAGTTTTGGAGTACTGTGCTGGATAATCACTACTGTGGTGGTTATTATGCTTGCGCTGGTGGCAGTTTTGGTGTACTGTGCTGGATAATCACTACTGTGGTGGTTATTATGCTTGATGTGGTGGCAGTTTTGGCGTACTGTGCTGGATAATCACTACTGTGGTGGTTATTATGCTTGCGCTGGTGGCAGTTTTGGTGTACTGTGCTGGATAATCACTACTGTGGTGGTTATTATGCTTGCGCTGGTGGCAGTTTTGGTGTACTGTGGTGGATAGTAACTACTGTGGTGGTACTATTTCAGATTTTATTCATTGTTCATTATTCAGCAAAGTACTAACTATGCTGTACTGCTTTTTTTGTCAATTCATCAAATGGATTTTTTCGTAAGACAAATAATTCTTTCCTTCAAGCTTGATGGAGGTACGAGATTTTTTAGGTGCGGAACCTAAAAATCAATATGACATTCGATGTCAATGTTTTTTGACCAAGAGAACAATAGAAATCAATAGTTTGCGCCATAAACTCGATTCCATGCTGACGGAAAGCCTTCGGCAGCGACTTAACATAGTTTGTATGCGAGATACCGGAAATCGCTTGAGAGAGCCTTTTGGTTGGCTCTCTATTCTGTGGTACGGCTCATCAGAGGCAATACGGAAACTAATGAAACAAGAAGAGTACGAACCTGTCCCTTAACTGATTCAATTGTACCTTTGTGGATGTTTCGGACGGAAGTGACGTTCATTGCACGTTGCTTCACGCCACTGTGGTCAATGGCGATTTGAAAAGTTGTCTGAAATGAAATAAAAAGTGCTAAACTAATGAACCGAGTTATACAAATTTTGTTAGGAAATATGAGTACTGAATACGGCTATTAGTTAAATTGAAAGTTAGGCCTAACAAACAAAGTCACGGCAGAGTGCCAAGCCAAGCCAAGCCAAGCCAAGCAACACAACGTCAAGCAAAGCCAAGCCAAGCAAAGTCAAGCGAAGCCAAGCCGAGCTAAGCCAGTGCAAGCCAAACCATGCCAAGCCAAGCCAAGCCAAGCCATGTCAAGCGAAGCGAAGCCGAGTCAAGCCAAGTCAAGCCTAGCCAAGTTGAGCCAAACCAAACAAAGTTAAGCAAAGTCTAAAAACTCTGAGCAAGGAAATGTAACGCCATACTAAGGCTACTTCAAGGCTACGTCAGGCCAAGTCAAGCCAAACAAAGTTAAGCAAAGATAAATAGACTTAAAAGTGACATACCTTATCTCCAATATGCAACGGTTCTTTCTTGTTCACAAGACTTGTTATTGCAAATTTGAATAAGAGGGTTGTTTGATCATCATCGGGGGCACACCCTTTGACCTTCTGGGGTTCAGACACCTCAATCAGTCCTTCATATTCATCTTGCTAAACAAAAAAAGTAAACAAATGAAATAAAAAATATAACACACATTTTTGTGTTCACTCTCAGCTAATCAAAGAGAAATTAAGGATTCAATTTTTACACACTCCGCTCCGGATGTTATTGACATTCACGTTTTTTTTTATAAGGAACCCTTGGTCTGAGTTGAGGCTTGAGCTCCTTAATTTTTCGACAAAATGAGACTGAAGTTCCTTATATTGTTCCTTGTCATGACATATGTTTGAATACTAATTTTTACAGGAAATTGATATTAATTTGCTTAATTTTCTAACTTTAAATATAAATTGAGTCTTTTTTGGCAGAACGATGGGAAATATATTGTTATTCAGTTTCGTATTCGTACAAACCGTCTTGTTCTTGAAAAAATTCATTCCTAGTTTTTCATCCGAGCCTCGACAGTTCCTTAAAGTTCCTTAATTTTTTGGAAATTGTCAGCCTCGAGTTCCTTATAAAGGTGTTCCTTATAAAAAAAACCTGTAGTGAAATTTGCTATTGTCTTGGCTATCTGGTATAGTGTAAATGGGTCTATCCGATATGAAAATCAAGGCACAACGATAGCTATCAGGTATAATGTAAACACATGCCCTATCCGATGTGGGTTAATGCAAGGCACGACGCTCCGATAGCTATCCGGTATAGTGTAAACCTGTAGACAATTGTTTGCGGTATAAACCGATAAACATTGTATAAACCACAACTCTCAAATGTTTGACAATGTTTCATCATTCAAAACAATGTCACAGTAGTTCTACCTGTAGACAATTGTTTGCGGTATAAACCGATAAACATTGTTTAAACCACAAATCTCAAATGTTTGACAATGTTTCATCCTTCGAAACAATGCCACAGTAGTTCTACCTGTAGACAATTGTTTGCGGTATAAACCGATAAACATTGTTTAAACCACAAATCTCAAATGTTTGACAATGTTTCATCATTCAAAACAATGTCACAGTAGTTCTACCTGTAGACAATTGTTTGCGGAATAAACCGATAAACATTGTATAAACCACAAATCTCAAATGTTTGACAATGTTTCATCATTCAAAACAATGTCACAGTAGTTCTACCTGTAGACAATTGTTTGCGGTATAAACCGATAAACATTGTTTAAACCACAAATCTCAAATGTTTGACAATGTTTCATCCTTCGAAACAATGCCACAGTAGTTCTACCTGTAGACAATTGTTTGTGGTATAAACCGATAAACATTGTATAAACCACAAATCTCAAATGTTTGACAATGTTTCATCATTCAAAACAATGCCACAGTAGTTCTACCTGTAGACAATTGTTTGTGGTATAAACCGATAAACATTGTATAAACCACAAATCTCAAATGTTTGACAATGTTTCATCATTCAAAACAATGCCACAGTAGTTCTACCTGTAGACAATTGTTTGCGGTATAAACCGATAAACATTGTATAAACCACAAATCTCAAATGTTTGACAATGTTTCATCATTCAAAACAATGCCACAGTAGTTCTACCTGTAGACTATTTTTTACGGTATAAACCGATAAACATTGTATAAACCACAAATCTCAAATGTTTGACAATTTTTCATCATTCAAAACAATGCCACAGTAGTTCTACCTGTATACAATTGTTTGCGGTATAAACCGGTAAACATTGTTTAAACCACAAATCTCAAATGTTTGACAATGTTTTATCCTTCGAAACAATGCCACAGTAGTTCTACCTGTAGACAATTGTTTGCGGTATAAACCGATAAACATTGTTTAAACCACAAATCTCAAATGTTTGACAATGTTTCATCATTCAAAACAATGCCACAGTAGTTCTACCTGTAGACAATTGTTTGCGGTATAAACCGGTAAACATTGTTTAAACCACAAATCTCAAATGTTTGACAATATTTGATCATTCAAAACAATGCCACAGTAGGTCTGCTTGTAGACAATTGTTTGCAGTTTATCGAAACCGCTAAATAATGTTTAAATGAAAAATCTCAAATGTTTGACAATGTTTTATCATTCAAAACAATGCCACAGTAGTTCTACCTGTAGACAATTGTTTGCGGTTAGACCGCTAAACATTGTTTAAACCACAAATCTCAAATTTTTGGCAACGTTTAAATGTTCAAAACAATGCCACAGAGATTTTGCTTGTAAAACAGAGTTTTGCGATGTTGTAAAAGGGCCAAAATTCCTTGAAAGCGAACTTCAAATGTTTGACATTGTTTGATCATTCAAAACAATGCCACAGAGGTTCTACTTGTCGACAATAGACACTTTTCAAAGAGATCTGGGTTGGGCGCGACATTTTTCTGGAAAATGGTAGGCATATCGAGTAAGGGAAACCTCTCCACGGACAAGACCGGAATTGCCGTGGCTTCAGAGGAAGTAGTGCAGCAGATTTCACTCCAAATTCACGAGTAATTGAAAAAAAGACAGAAAAGGGAACACTATCTGCAGCAATGTTTAAAATATCTGCAGAAACTCTGGAAACAAGATGCAATGAACTATCAAAGCGGAAAATACTTAATTAAATTGAACCTAGACCAGATAAACTGGGACTTGAATCCTTTCTTTCACTTCAACTCGCATTAAATTTGAATTTCAAACAAAATTTGCTGCAATATCTCTCCTGGAATGACCGCAATTCCGGTCTTTCTCGGTGGAGAGGATTCCCTTAATCGATACAGCTACCATTTTCCAGAAAATGTCCCACCTGACCCAGATCTCTTTGAAAAGTACTCTAAGGTGCCAAATAAACGGAGAGGTCCAAATAAAGGGGGGTGGGAAATTTTTCGAAAATTTAATAAACGGGGGGTCCTATTAAGGTCCAGGAGGTGGGGAAAATTTAATAAACGTAGTTTAATCCTTTCACAAGTAAAAATTTTTCTTCCAAAATTAATAAACAGGGGGTCCTAATAACGTCCGGGGGTGTGGGGAAAACACTCAAAATTAATAAACGGGGGGTCCAAATAAGGTCCGGGGGTGTGGGGAAAACACTCAAAATTAATAAACGGGGGGACGTTTATTTGGCACCTTAGAGTATATTGTTTGCGACATATTGCTAAGGTAATTCGACTAACGTAATGTTTTGTGAACAATTTTATAAGAACACGAGCCTGGCTATTGCCCAGATTTTAAGAATAAATTAAGAAAAAGCTGAGGCTGGCCTTTTAAAAAGCGCTAAGAATATCAGCTAAATATGTAAGCCAGACAGTCAAACTGAACGTAAAAAGCAAGCAAACAAAGAAATAGACAAGATTGCTGCATTTTCACACAAACCTAGTACCACCCTAGACTTCCATTAAAAAATATAGATATCTAAGTAACCAAGGAATTAAGAACAGATTAAGAACATTTCAGGCTCAAAAACGGCAAAATCTTAAGAACAGCCAGCCTCGATCAAAATTTCCTGGTTCTTGTAAAAGAAAAAGAGTGTAAGACATTACCTATAGTGAAAGAAAACTTCTTTTTCGTGATTAGCGAATTCAATGAAACCATAACTTTCTTTGACTGCACAGATGAAACCAGGCTGACGTGTTGGTAAGCTCTTTTGCATGACGCATACGTCACGTGCTGCAAATTGCCCAGTCCTCTTATAGTTTACCAAATCAAATTTCACCTAAAAGACAATCGGAAAATCTATGTTTTACCCCCGCGCAAGGTCTGTTGTTGCCGTGCAAATCAATATCAAAAAACTAAATTCCAGGAGGTCTGCTCATTCCCAGAAATTTCGGACGATAAAATGTTAGGACAAAATTAGGGTCCAAGAATTTGTAGTTTATCAAATCAAATTTCATCTAAAAAAGAATCGGAAAATCTATGTTTTACCCCCGTGCAAGGTCTGTCGACGCTGTCTTAATCAATAGAAACTAACAAATTTCCAGGAGGTCTGCTTATTCCCATAAATTTCGAACGATAAATATTAGGACAAAATTAGGGTCCAAGAATTTGTATTTTATTAAATCAAATTTCATCTAAAAAAGAATCGGAAAATCTATGTTTTACCCCCGTGCAAGTTCTGTTGACGCTGTCTTAATCAATATAAACTAACAAACTTCCAGGAGGTCTACTTATTCCCACAAATTTCGAACGGTAAATATTAGGACAAAACTTGAGTCCAAGAATTTGTAGTTAATCAAATCAAAATTCACCTTAAAGACAATCAGAAAATCTACGTTTTCCCCCGTGGAAGGCCTGCTGAGGGCGTTTTAATCAATATAAACTGAAAGATTTCCAGGAGGTACAATAATTTCCATAAATTTCAAATAACCTAAAATGTTCGACTTTTCGCTACGAAATAAAGCCAATTTCTTACTAATTAAATAATGATTAATTTGTATGGGGGATTCAATGATTACTTACTATGTCACCATACTGCGGGTTCTCCCGCGGTCTGCAGTCTTTGCTTTTGAATAGCACGGGAATGACCTCGGTTTCTCCAGTGTAGAGAATTATTCCGGCGTCACCCTCCCTGAAACGGAAGAAAATTATGATAGTCTTAGGGACATCCCGTTCACTAAACAGGGGGGCTGCGTCAGAAACAGAGACACGACACCAAAAATGCTGACATGTACAGAGGTGTACAGAGGAGGAATTGGATTGATAATTTCTTTGAATTATTTCTTTGCTCCAATAGGTAAAAAACAAGTTTCCTTGACAAAACAACTTCTTTGAGGCCTATTTCCACTTTGTTCGCATTCGCTGTTCGCTACAAATTTGCTGTTCGCCGTTCGCTAGCGAACAGAAAATGGCCTTCGCTGAGCGAATTTGAACCTTTTTAAGGCAATTGTAGTTCAAAAAGTTCCATAATTTTAACTGCACATTCAGTGTCATAACAATAATAGAGAGACGCTTGCATGTAAGTAAAGCTCAGGACTACTCAAGGAAACATTTGATACATGCTTAACGTACAATTTATGTGATTTTCGACTGCAAATGAATGTTACCAGTTTTCTAATTCTTGATTATTTGAAGTGATAAAAACATTCAGCATTGAAACGTTCCTTAAAGATTTTCTCTGTAGTAGTATAAATTATTTGAATTTTCGGGCCTTCTACATATAGGTTCCTTATAAAGTAGTTCTTTATAAAAAGAAGCGTGTAATCAAGGAGCATGTTGTGTTTTCCCCATATTCTTTTCTATATAGCTACTTCGAAACCTCGAAAATGGCACAAATATCATATAAGTGCAGGAAATATCGAAAACTTCAGTCAGAAAGGATCTTATTGAGTATCGCTGAAATCAGGCGGAATAGCTAGACATTTTCAATGAGAAATTTCAAAAGCGCTTTTTTGCTTATCGCATGCATTAGAGCCAAACGGTACTACCTAGTGTTCAACAGTCAAATTTCAAATGTTTGACAATGTTGGGCCTAAGTACACATATAACAAGCGAAAGTCATACAAGGAAATAAGGGCCACGAGGCCACAAGGCTTCTCAGTCAGTTATCATTAGACAGCTGAAGTTAAGCTTGGTCGTGTGAGGTCAGCATCTGGATGGGTGACTTTCCAGATGGAACTAAATAACTCACTCTGCCGTCCTTGGGAAGAGACAATAAACTAGGGGTCCCATGTCTGGATGCGACATGCATAGTAGGCCTAAATTAGCTGAAAAGGCTAGAATTAACAGCCTACTCAAAATAAAGTAACAACAACAACAACAACCACAACGACAACTCCGGTGCAGCACTACAAATTTTAATGAGTTTCACTTACAAAAATTAATATTAACGGGGGTTATGCATTACCGCAACAGAATAATTATATACCTTGGTGATTTTCCGAAATTCTTGTTAGTTCTTGGTTGAGGTTCTTTATCAACGACCCCCTGGCAATTCTCCTTCGTAACAACCTAAGAAACAGAGAACTATTGTTATATCGTGAATAATCAGGGGGTAGGTTTATGCGGTTTCCTCTCCAACAAGCCTCAGTCCATCTCGCATTTCAATCCCTTTTTATAAAGCTTTCTATAAATTTTTACATTTATGTCTAGTTGTTGCCTTCTAGGAGCAATCAATCATGAAAATGTCCCTACCTCGTAGTTCAAAGTTCCTTTTTCTAGGACTCGTATCCGTGTTGCATGAAATTTATTAGAATGATGGTCCTGTGAGAACAAAAAAATTCAGCAATTAAACGGACTCGAATACCGTAACTCTTCCATTAAGCGCCCATCCGCCTCAAAGAGGAGCAAGTTCTTTCAGAAACTGGCAAAAAGTATCTCGTGATTTCTCCAACCAGGAGCTTGCCAACCTCGTCCCTAGGCCCCAAATCGAGTTTCCTCGAATCTCAACCGTCAAATCGATTTGGGCCCTGGTACCGGCCACAAAATCTACCAAAATACTGGCAAGTTTGGCCTAGGCATAAAACAAGATGTAGATTCCGAAAGCAGATGTTCTTAGAAAGGAAATGCAAAGAACTTCATGGATCAATGTTAGGCAAGATACAATATCTCATGTAGCATCATTTTTTGGTTTTTTCACATGTTTTTCACATAGTTTTCGGCCTATTTTGGTGTGAAATTTTGAAGAAACTGTGACGTCACTCAAAATTTCTATTGTTCGAACAGCCAATCAAATTGCGAATAGACAAGGCCGATACCAGGGTCGAATATGGACAGCGGAGTTTCACGTAGAGGCCTATTCACCCTGGGGACGAGGTTGGGAGCTTGCATTTACATTATCTGGGACCAAAGGTCTAGAAAATTGTAGTTAGAGACTCTTTTTGCGTCGTAATAACATTGCTTCGTAAGTGATTTATTTGTTGATTTGGTAAAAAAATATATAAAAAAAATAAAAATAAAAAAAAATAAAAAAAAAAATAGAAAAAAATTTTTTTGATATTATGTTGAGTAGATTTAAATTTTACTGCACTCTTGCTATTATGCCTTTCTTTATTGTTATCTTAGTAGTCATTGTTACTTACGTATTTTCAATGATTTTTTTGCATTTTTAAACTTTAATTTAGCGGCCCAAGCAAGTGATTCTGCTTGTCTTGGGTCGCGTAGAATACAAGTATTGTACAAGTTTTGAATATATGTATAAGTATATGTATAAGTTTAGAATATATGTACAAGTTTTCTTTTGTAAACTTGTATTTTACGAAAAAATTTGAATTGAATTGAATTGAATTAAAAGGAGCTCTTATTCGAGATAGGGTGCTATTCGAGGAAATACGGTAGTCATTTCATTTTCATTTTCATTATACAGACGTACTTCTTTCAAAGATATCCGTCTGCCTTAAAAACATAAACATGTGAGTAAATAAGTAAATAATTATGATCTCCATTTTTGACAAATATATACAAATATGTATGGTGCTGAAGAAGGTTCAACATAGCCGAAACACAAAAGTCATCAAGGGAAGATAGCCTTGGGCTGTATGACTTGGAGAGTTACTCGGCGATTTCATTGAGCTCTATAGCTCAGTGGAAACATCGTTGGCTCCCTGGTCATGCAGCCCAGGTTCGAATCCCATCTATTGTAGTATGCCACTTGTTGAAAAATCTATCCTTGTGTTCGCCATTAATGAAAAATATGTACAAATATGTATGGTGCCATGCCAAAGAAGAATCAACATAGCCGAAATACACAAAGTCAATTATTTATTTATTTATTTATCTATTTATTTATTGTTTATTTATTTATTTATTGTTTATTTATTTATTTATTGTTTATTTATTTATTTATTGTTTATTTATTTATTCATTTATTATTTATTTATTCATTTATTATTTATTTATTTATCTATTTATTATTGATTACTTATTACTCACTTGTTCCAAAGCAAACTCCACTTCGTCGCCGTTGTTTATCATTTTAGTCTGCAAATAAACAAAAACACGTAAACAAATGATTTTCAGATATTGCTTGCAAAGTTTGAATGAATACAAAACAAACAACATAGGAAATTCAGCATATGCTCCATAATTTTTTTCGACTGCTACACGCTTTTTTTATAAGGAACCTACCTAAAGGCCTAGTTCTTAAAGTTCCTTATTTTGGACCTCTTTTTGAGGCAATTGTAGTTCAAAAAGTTCCTTAATATTTCTTTAATTTTAACTGCACATACAGTGGTCTTAACAATAAAAGAGAGACACTTGCATGTGAGCAAAGCTCGAGACTACTCAAAGAAACATTGGATACATGCTTAACGTACAATTTATGTGATTTTCGACTGCAAATGAATGGAACCGGCTTTCTAATTCTTGATTATTTGCAGTGATAAAACTATTCAACAATAAAAAGTTCTCTAGTTATTTTCTCTTTAGTAGTATAAGTTCTTTAAATTTTCGGGCCTTCTACATGTAGATTCCTTATAAAGTGGTTCCTTATAAAAAAAGCGTGTACTACGAATGAATCGACCTGTTCGAAAAAAAGGCCGGCATGATTTAAATGTTTCAAAATCAAGAAATCTAGTTGACAGTTAGTTGACGTAGGTACAAAGATTATTGTCGCTGATACAGCAATGGGGGTTGACCGAATGAGTATCAGCAAAATTAGTAAGCAAAACAGCTTAAAGCTATGGTAAACAAAATTGCAGTTGACCTAACCTGTTCAAGAAGTTGGCTGAAATGGAAGAACAGACTAAGATCTCTATCGCAGCATTTGATGAATCCAAAACCGTCTTTCAGACTGGAAATTATTCCCTGCAAAAGAGAAATGCACATTTTCAACAATGGGATTCGGAAGCAGATTCATTTCAATAGATCATCTCGGCAGACAGCAGATAGCATTGAATTTTTTCGAAATCAAAACATATGGATTTTTCGATGTGATAATTGTAGCTATCAAGCACCCAAAATTTAGTCTAGGTGCAAAATTTTACCGTCTCAGCGCGTGTATAATCAATTTTACGAGCGTTCACAGTTCACGATTTTACAAGGGCTTAGACCGAGTGGTGTAAAAAGTTTCAACAACTTCATTTTTTGCAGTCAAAAGCCTTTATGAAATCGGAAACTTTGAATGCTAATAAAATCAATAATACATATGCTACGACAGTGAAATTTTGCAACAAAACTATGTTTTAGATGCTTTGTACGATTTAACCCTAATCCTACCAGGCTTTTTTTATCTCAAATAGCCAGGGGGTGCTTTCACCCCCAAATTGCTTTCCTGTAGAGCTAGAGCAAAGAAACTTGGCACAAGCATGAACCAATGTATTAGTAGTAATGTTGATAAATTGGGCGCTTTCCACTTCTATTATGACGTCATTATGACATCATAATCAAAACATGCTATCCACATTGGTCAAAAACGACCTTCCTAAATATCAATAAAAATCCAGACATTTCTTTACATTATGTTGCTTGTAAATATTTTCTATTACCTTGCAAAGAATCAGTCAATTTTGATAAGATTTACTGGAAAAATTTGGTATTTATATGTGGTTTGGCATGACTGCCTTCCATATAAGCAATGTCACGTGACCCAAATTTATTATTTTGGGGATTTTTTGTATCACATTGTAGCTTATACATATAGGCTTAAAGTCAGCCTGGTTTGAAAGCTACCATCATCACATTACAGAACAGTTACAAAATAAAGGTTAAGGGAGGTGGATTCCACTCCCCCTGTAGGATTAGGGTTAAGCATCAATAACTTGAAGTTTTGAAAAAAAAACAATAATGGTCCACGTTTGCCGAAAGGGTGGATAACATTATAGCATAACAAACCGTAATATGAAAGATTTTCCACTCCTACCGTTTCACGAATTTGTCCATTTTTGACAGAAACCTGCATTAGTTTGATGTTCACTGCCCATTGAAGACCATCACGACGATCTAGAAGAAATAATGACAGAGACCTTCAGGTGACTTGCCGGTAGAAGATCCCCCCAGCAAACAAGTCATTTCATAATAATAATATTGGGCTGCATCAAAGCTCCAGGGGGTAAATACGTAAAATCTCACCTCAGTTACAAACATGTTGTAGTAGGATTCACCCCCTGTGTATAAGTCACTTTTAAAAGATTATCAATAGGCTAAATCGATAATCAGGGGGTACATACAGTATATGTCATATCATTTATAAACCTGTGGTAAAAGATCCCCCCTAAGAATTAGTCACTTCATAAAGATAATCAATAGAGTCCATCGAAAATAAGGGGGCAAATACAACAAACCTAATCTCAGTGACATACCTGTGGTAAAAGGTTTTGCCCCCTGTGAATGACTCACTTCATGATAATATTATATATAGGTTACATCGAAGTTTTAGGGGGTAAATACAGTACATGTAATGATACCAGATTAAAGGTACCCATTAGCCATGTTTGAAGAATGAGATCACGCCTAGGAGATTGCAATGAACAGAATAGAGTTGCAACAAATTTCGGCCCTGTTCTCGCATTTTTAACCTGATTCTAACTGAATCCAAATCCAGCTGTACCCCATCGGCACACAAATCTGATTTCTATCAGATCCGACTTTGTTCCCTAGCCGCCTAACCGTCCTTGTTTTCTCCTGTTAGCAATAATTGCCACTGATTCTCGCTTTATCTACATGTTTCCTTGTGCGTGTTCGCACTTATTCCCCTCCGTTCCCGCACGTTCCGCCGAAAACCACTGTTTCCCGCTCATTCCAGATCGTTCCTGACTTCATTCTTTGTTCCAGCTTTTAGAGATACATAGACAAATTGCTTTTACGCAAGTGGCTTGTAATTGAGTGGTAAACAACTTTGGTAGAACAAAGGAACACAATTGGTTGAGTTCAACTAACAATATATGTCCGCAATGAAACCAAACACTTCAAAATCAAGAGCAAATCAAAATTTTGACCACATTGCAGGACCAAAAACATTTAGAATAATACGGCTTGCACTTTTTGGGCAGAAAAGGCTTCGTTCAAAAAAAGAAACGCGTTTCTAGGTACAGCAGGGCGGGAGTCATTCATTAAATTCGTTTATGAGGCTGAGTACAGAGGCAGAACAATAGGGAACTCAGTGGTTCAATGAAACGATTGTTTTCATTGTGCACATAGAGAATAGAAATTCCTACATAGAGAATAGAAATTCCGATCTTATTGTTACAACATTCCTGATTCCTAGGTATCTAGGTATCTATCTATCTATCTATCTATCTAGGTCTATTTCTTCCGGTTTGCCGAAAACCCCTGCATAATGTTTGAATTCTTCAAACATAAAAAACAACAATCACACAATAAAAAATGCAAACTTTTTCACCAATATGATATTATTAGTTTTCATGTTTATTCGATTAACAATCATATTTAAATACGTTGATTTTCTAGTTTGATATGCGAAATCCGTTTTGTTTTTTTTGTGTAAACATTATTTCTCATTAGAATCTTTTCACAAATCATTCTTTGGAGATCTTAGGACAAAAAAGCCGAGTTGTTCACATCCAGGTTTGTTACTGCGTCAAAAAGACATCATCATCATCGTCATCTGTTGCATTTTCATCATCTGCATCCATTGCTGTCTGGCGCATGATTAAGAACTTTCTTTTATCAATAGCATAGTGAAAGGCTTCTTCAAAACTCATACCATCTTCTTCCTTTGCTTTTCTCATGGTTTCAATGACTGCTTTGACAACTTCATCACGTTCGAAACTTTTGCAGTATATAAAATTCCTCTTGAAAACTTGTATAATATCTTCATCATCATCAACTTCAGCAAGCATAACAGGCCAGACATTTTGTAGTGGGATTTCATCATCCTCCTCCTCGTCATCATCATCATTATAATCATCATCATCATCATCATCATCATTATCATCATCATCATCAACATGATAGTCGTCATCATTATCATAATCATCATCATTTTCGCTGACTATTTCACTGTCCAGATCTAATTCATCTTTTACAGATTTCAAGTCTTTGTAACAACTTTTGTGTTTGTTCTTCAAATGCCGATTTAGATTACTCTTGTTATTGAAATGGCTATCACAAAATCCACATTCAAAAGCCATCTCTCAAAGAACGTTTCTTAACAGCTTGCCTTCTCTCTTGAAAAATGTGATGAGCAACTAATCAAAATTTGAAAACATGCTGCTATTTGAACCTTTTTTCGCACAAGTCGATAAATGACTATAGTCTTTAGTTATTCAAGACTATAGTCCGGACTATAGTCCTCACTTAGTCCCTGCCTAGTCCTCACTTGGTATTTAACTTTTCACACGCAATTTGTTGAATAGTCCTTGCTGCTTAGTCCGGACTATAGTCCTCACTTAATCTCTACCTAGTTTCTACCTATTCTCACTTAGTTTTGTCTTTTCACACGCAATTCGACGACTGACTATAGTCTTTAGTCATTCAAGACTATAGTCCGGACTATAGTCCTCGCTTAATTTCTACCTAATATCTACCTTGTCCTCACTTAGTCTACCTTTTTGCACACAATTCGGTGAATGACTACAGTCTTTGCTTAGTCTAGACTACAGTCCTTGCTAAGTCCAAAGCTATTCTCTACCTAATCAACGCTTAAAGTCTTTACCTTTTTGCACGCAATTCGATGAATGACTAAAGTCCTTGCTTATTTCGGACTATAGTCCTCGTTGCTTAATCACAACCTAATCCCTACTCACTTTATGCTCACTTTAGTGATACTTTGTCACAGCTTCTTGGCGCAGATTTAAATAAAACAGCTTTTTCTTAAAAAGCATGTTTTTGGGACCATTAAATTGCGGGACAGGTCAAATTGACAGGTCACGTGATTTGACCATTAAATCTGTAAAAGCCAAAATAAGAGGTTTTAGGGGGTACCAGTCATTCTGTGACGGCTGAAATCCTAGATATGTTAAGCAACTCTTTGAGGGCTGGACCAAAATCAAGTTGCTTATTGAAGAAAAAAGTGTACTGATCTCAGATTTCATCAAACAAGTCTGGTATTTTTTTACTTAGGAGTCAAAGCTCATCTGCTTTCATCGAGGTCGCTGAAACTGGGATTCATAATATTACGGCATTTTTTCTGGACTGGCCCGCGCAGAAAAGTTGGCGCGCATTGAAATGAGGCTGGTTGATTGCATCCTGACAGCAAAACAGCAAAACATATGAGCCTTTTTCGGCAGCCGTTTTAGTACTTTATCACGCAAAAAGTTTTGAACGAATATAAAAAAAACCTTGGTTGGTAAGAGCTTTCTTCAAAACAAGTAAAGTCTTAAAACATAGAAAAATTGTTTTTCACGGCGTTTTAGACCCAATAGATTAAGGCAATTACAACCATTTACTGTAGACATCACTGTAACCATGGTAATACGAGAACGAGGCAGAAAACGTAAGTCCAGCAAGATAACCGTTCGATTATCAGTCGTAATTTGAGCGTCCTAGCATTCATTTCAATCGCGACAATCAGTGAACGTTGTAAGGGTATGAGTCTCAGTGTAGCGAATTGCTGTGGTCGCTGGTCTGGATTTTATGACCGGAACATGAGACTGGTGTAATAAGTCTAGGATTTTATATTACTAAATAATAGATAAAATGTTAGTCATTGGCCCCCGAAAAACGCCCTCCCTAACTACATATGATTAAAAAAGCCCAGTTTTTGTAGGGTTAAGCGCCCAGGGCGCTTGTTGGAAAATAATTTAAAAATCTTAGGCCAGAATCGAAATTCGCGACTTTGGATATAAAATACGTAAATACTACAATTTCTTCTCGGGGAAATTCATTTCCTTAAAGTAAATATACCTCGGGGGGGGGGGGGGTATCTAAGCCTAGTTTTGGACGGTGACGTGCCATTTCAGTCCAAAATTTGGACCCAAAATTCCACCCACGTCCGAAAAATTGTTACCCATAATTCCACAAACCTGATAAAAATTGTAACCCATAATTCCGCAAACCTGATAAAAATTGTAACCCATAATTCCAGAAACGTTATGAATGTTATGCCCAATATTCCGCAAGGCAAAGAACATTTTCAGATAACAAAATCATCTGATGAAAAGCAAGTAATGTTTAAAGGGCAACCTTGCTGATAGTCCAAAGAGTTATCAGTTCGGACTGCACATTTTGTAAATGCTAAGCTTAACTCTTAAAAAAATATTCAGATTAGTACCCATAATTCTGCATGATTCCTCAAATGGTACCCATAATTCCGCACATACTTGTAAAAACGATATCGATAATTCCGCACTTTTCAGAAAAAAGGTACCGTAAGTAATGTCACGTCCCCGTACCCCCAAAACTATTAAGTTACCCCACCACCCGAGAAATATACGTACCTTTTATCTGTGGCAACAATGAAAGTAACAGTATCGCCTTTCTTCAGTGTCCCCCCGGTTTCAACATCACGTTGAGAAAATGGTAGAAAGAAGAATTCCTAGACAAAAAATGAATTTTCAGGTAACGTAGAGTAGCATTAACAAGCAATACCCTGATTAGCAATACACTTTTTTAAGAAGAAATGAAAAAACTGCTCGATAGATCTTTTTAAAGAGGCCTATTGCTCACAGTAATTCAATTGAGACCTAAATTTGATTGATGATATCAAACCTCGTCCCCAGACCCGAAATCGAATTTCCTCGAATCTCAACCGTCAAATCGATTTTGACCCTGGTACCGGCCACAAAATCTGCCAAAACACTGGCAATTTTGGCTTAGGCGTAAAAACAAGATGCAGATTCCGAAAGCAGATGTTCTTAGAAAGGAAATGCAAGGATTTCATTGATAACTGCAAGGCAAGATAAAATATCTCATGTAGCATCATTTTTTGGTTTTTATAGATGTTTTTTACATACTTTTCGGCCTATTTTGGTGTGACACATGCAACAGCATGCAACATGCAACAGCTGGCTTATTGAAAGTGCTTAATGCCTAATGCTTATTGAAAAAAGTACACGCTTTTTTTAAAAAGAACCACTTTATAAGGAACCTACATGAAGAAGGCCCAAAAATTAAAGAACTTATACTACTAAACAGAACATCGTTAAGGGACTTTTCAATGTCGAATGCTTTTATCACTGCAAATAACCAAGAATTAGAAAGCCGGTTCCATTCATTTGCAGTCGAAAATCACATAAATTGTACGTTACACATGTATCAAATGTTTCCTTGAGTAGTCTCGAGCTTTGCTCACATGCAAGTGTCTCTCTTTTATTGTTAAGACCACTGTATGTGCAGTTAAAATTAAGGAACAATTAAGGAACTTTTTGAACTACAATTGCCTCAAAAGAGGTCCAAAAATAAGGAACTTTAAGAACTAGGCCTTGAGGTAGGTTCATTATAAAAAAGCGCGTATTACCAGTAAAAAACCTCAAAATTCATACCCCATTTCTGTCATAGCTGACTCTTCCCAAAGCCTCCTCTCCGAAACTTCCAGGAGAGCTGGGACGAGCCTCGCATTCAATTGTACCAGTAACAGGCTGCTCGTTGAATCCTTCCGGTGTAACAGAAGACGGGGGGGCGCGTCTTACGTTCACTGCCACTGGTTTGTTGTTTCTGTGGTCGGATGATGCAGTGAACTCAACCGAATCTAAAATATGAAATCACAGAAGACAATGCTTAAGTGAATACATAAATCAAATTCTTCAACAGCCTTAACCCAATCTCACATGGAGGTTTCAGAACACTCTTAACCTAGGAGGGCCACATTAGACTTATTAATTTCCTCCCACTCTTTTGTAAACAGCTTCTAACAACTACAACAACATACAGCTGTTTCCTCAGAGTGGGACTCATAATCTTTTAGTCAAAAAGTCGTGCTGATATGCCAACATTTTGGCATATCCAATCAGAATGCAGAATGGCCCAACACAAAAGCTGTGATTGGCTGATCTATTACTCCCATCTTTTCTGTCTCAAGTTCACTAATGGCCGCCGAGCTTTGAGCAGCTTCGCAACAACTTTTTCGGGTCAAATAAGACAACCTGACACCTATATATACATTAACCCCACATTTAAGGTTAATAAAAACATCCTTTTTAGTACTAGTAATTTCCTGTTTAATGTTCGAGAAGAAAAAGTACAAATTTAGAGCGGTTTTAGGGTCGGCAGTCAAATCAAATTTTAGGCCGCTCAGATGCCATGGCTTTCTCGCGTGCGGAAGGAGAAATGAATGAATTTGGATGCATTTGTAACCCGGAAAAAGTTAGGAAAAGCATATTTCTTTGTA
>JACTAT010000216.1:0-120000 GCA_014526335.1 Chrysaora quinquecirrha
AGACAAATTCCTTGTGTCACAGGTCGCTCGTTTGCAGAATTTGCATTATGAATATAACAAAAGTAGGAACTTCGCGTTCATTATCACCTCGCGTTATGTCTATACAGGACAGAGAAAGGTTTTCAGTTCAAAAGAAGGATGTTATCAGTTTAACATCAGTACAGTGGAGGGATGCTATCAGTACAATGGAGGGTGTTGAATATAGTTGAGGGATACCATCAGTACCATCATTACAGTGGAGCAATGTCGTCAGTACAGTTGAGGGTATCATCAGTACGCTGGAGTTATAACATTAGTACAGTGGAAGGATACTATCAGTACAGTGGAGGGTGTTGAGTATAGTTGAGGGATACCATCAGTACAGTGGATGATGTTCATTACAGTGGAGAAATGTCGTCAGTACAGTTGAGGGATATCATCAGTACGCTGGAGTTATAACATTAGTACAGTGGAAGGATACTATCAGTACAGTGGAGGATGTTGAGTACAGTTGAGGGATACCGTCAGTGTAGTGGAGAATGTTCATTACAGTGAAGCGATAACATCAGTACAGTTCAGGGATATCATTGAAATCAGAGGTTACCAAGAGGAAGAAAGTTTGATTGAATAGGAATAAGAGCTGAGGAGAGGGAAAGCTGGATTCATTGGCACTCAGATGAAAGAAGAGCATACAAAAGGGGGGAATCAGAGGGTAATAGATTTGAACAAGTGAGAACCAGGCAGAAGCTCGTAGCAATTTTATTCTGTTCATTGCAATTAAGTAGGCACAATCTCGTTCTTCAAGCATGAGTAATGGGTACCTTTAGTAATGCTCACTTGCACTCAGAATCCTGGCACTTTTAGCCAGACCACGATAGAAGGAATGCAGCAATCAGAAAACAGGGAGCTGAATTGATCTTCTGTTTTAAACGAACCCACGTTGCTTTGAATCGCGGGGTGGTTGCTCTGTCTGTTGAAAATTTTGTTGATGAATGTTAGTAGTGTAATTCCAAAGGATAGATAAGGCATAAACTAAATCCAAAGCTCTTACATCTCGGTGGTGCGAAGAATTTGAACGTGATAGATACGGCACGTTAAAATTAGTAGGTATGAGACAATTTTGTTGACGAATGTTAGTAGTGTAATTCCAAAGGATAGATGAGGCACAAACTAAATCCAAAGCTCTTTCATCTCGGTGGTGCGAAGAATTTGAACGTGATAGATACGGCAGGTTAAAATTAGTAGGTATGAGACAATTTTGTTGACGAATGTTAGTAGTGTTATTCCAAAGGATAGATAAGGCATAAACTAAATCCAAAGCTCTTACATCTCGGTGGTGCGAAGAATTTGAACGTGATAGATACGGCACGTTAAAATTAGTAGGTATGAGACAATTTTGTTGACGAATGTTAGTAGTGTTATTCCAAAGGATAGATAAGGCATAAACGAAATCCAAAGCTCTTACATCTCGGTGGCGCGAAGAATTTGAACGCGATAGATACGTTAAAATTAGTAGGTATGAGACAATTTTGTTGACGAATGTTAGTTGTGTTATTCCAAAGGATAGATAAGGCATAAACTAAATCCAAAGCTCTTACATCTCGGTGGTGCGAAGAATTTGAACGTGATAGATACGGCACGTTAAAATTAGTAGGTATGAGACAATTTTGTTGACGAATGTTAGTAGTGTTATTCCAAAGGATAGATAAGGCATAAACTAAATCCAAAGCTCTTACATCTCGGTGGTGCGGAGAATTTGAACGCGATAGATACGGCACGTTAAAATTAGTAGGTATGAGACAATTTTGTTGACGAATGTTAGTAGTGTTATTCCAAAGGATAGATAAGGCATAAACTAAATCCAAAGCTCTTACATCTCGGTGGTGCGAAGAATTTGAACGCGATAGATACGGCACGTTAAAATTAGTAGGTATGAGACAATTTTGTTGACGAATGTTAGTAGTGTAATTCCAAAGGATAGATAAGGCATAAACTAAATCCAAAGATCTTACATCTCGGTGGTGCGAAGAATTTGAACGCGATAGATACGGCACTTTAAAATTAGTAGGTATGAGACAATTTTGTTGACGAATGTTAGTAGTGTAATTCCAAAGGATAGATAAGCCATAAACTAAATCCAAAGATCTTACATCTCGCTGGTGCGGAGAATTCGAACGCGATAGATACGGTACGAGACAAGCATATAAAACACAATTCGTCCCACGAATCTTTATTCTAATTCCAAAAATCAAACGATTGTAGCAAACAGCAAGTTGACTTTGGTCGAGTTGAATAACTGATTCTTGACAGCTTCTTGACCGTGTACAATTAACTAATTTTTTCTACTTTCTTGCGGGTAGATAAGTACGAAAAACGCATTCCTTCCGTTGACAGTAGCTATAAAAAATAACCTAAACCTACCTAGGTGTTTGAAAGACTTGGGGCCTTTGCACACTAGAGTACTTTTCCAAATTTTAGTAAGGATTAACAAATTAACACCTTTTTTCCTAGTGTGCAAGGACTTTTTTGCATTTTCTACTATCCATAAATTCTAGTAAGGATGAAACAGGCCGACTAATTAAATATGGGCAGCTCCCGAGCTGCCCTTATTTCTGCCAAATGTCATCACGGATTAATTTCTTGATCTGAAGCGAAATTTTCTTGCTTTTTTCATTCGTTCTCGAAACAAGATGTCGGATGTAGAGTTTTTCATGCTTTTTTATGATTGTTTTCTATTTGCTGGAGCAAAGCGGCCAGGGCAGAATGCAAAGAATGATGTTGGTATTATCTGCATATGTTAGACTATATCACTTTTACAAATGCAACAAGCGGCATTAAGGTTCTTTATTCAACAATATTCTGAAGAGCTTAAGTCGGAGAACCCAGATTCTTAAATTTATTTCATGTCATTCACTAAATGTCGAAAATAGGCAATTTCAAAATAAATATAATTCAAGTTGATGGTGCATTGAGGGTGAAAGAAAGAAAGAATTCTTCTCAGACGTTACGGTGAACCCTATCGAATCTGTCATCAGAAGTCGAAATGATTGATAGAGACTATTTCAGGGCATCAGGAATTTATGGTCGGAACTCAATAATTAGCAAATGCGCCCCACTGTTTGGTAGAATTTTGGCAGAATTTTAGGTCTAGTTTGCAAAGGGCCTTGTGCCAGAATACAACAAGCAGAACACGTGATGAAAGGAAAATGAAAAAAAAAACAATAAGAAATGCGTTTCAAACCAGTAGGAACATTTGTCTAATCCTTATTCCTCTAATCTGCGGAGTGCGGCCCGCATCCTGGTACTACACCGAACATTCGTTGATAACTAAACTTTTCTTGTGTATGTGCTCAATACTTGGATGGGAGACCTTTCCTAGAGATGGATGGTAGACCTTTCCTAGAGCTAGCCAAATAACAACCAAGCCAACTAACCTTGAGTTGGTCGCAGGGAAACACTCAGCCACTTTGTAATGGTCTTTTTTATTTGCTCTTCGAATCGCGTGGAAATTATCAAGCCACAGCAATTTAGTTAAGCAGAGGACTTTTGCCTAAAAAGTTGAGATTTTCTTTCGGAAACTGTGCAAAATTATGCTCTCTCTGCGTCTCTAGATAGTCGTTTCAGTTCGAGTGACGTATATTTGAATCTGATTTCGATAGCTAGCCTTGGTGTTGTTGAACGTGTGGCTAGTAGTGACCAGGTGAATACTTACTTCGATTTTAAATTGAGAGTTGATTTCGGATTGGGATATGAGTCAGGTCAGGTCAAGATTGAATTAGGCCTGTTAAAGGGGTAATGTAGGTTTCTGTGTCTGTGAATTGAGGAGGGAATACTCTGCATGCAATTTTCACCATAAAGTCACAGCTGCATACCTAAATGATTGCTTGCTATGGAGGGATTTGAAGATCCTTTGAGTACATTAACGGGAATCGTTGAAGCCAGTTCATTGAAAAGATGGTCAACTACGGACGTCCCTTACTATCCCGAATATCAAGAAGAACGAGAATCAAAATTTCCTGTCAGCTCAGAAATTAATGCGAAAATTGCTCTGTGGTAACAAATGCGCAAATTTTTCATATTGCTATTTTCAAGTAAATCTAGCCTACCTACACAGTTTCAGGCCATCTTATGTTGTGTTATGTTACCTTCATTCAATTCTGTCTGTTTTGTTTAGAAATACTGTAGCTAGACTAGATACCTACAGTACATAGTTTTCATTTTTGCAATATCAATCAAGCTATTTCATAATTTTGCTTAAGCTGTTGACAATAGGAACTTATTTTGTGTGTTAAAATAGGAACTTGCGTCCAGTTCAAGGTCAGCTATGTGGTGAGATCATAAGATACACAAGGGTAACACCAGATAATATATGCCAAATCAGACTTCATGCAAAAAGAAGCTATGGATCTTCATCTATTGTTTAATAATTTAAATAATGGTCCAGGCTATTGTTTTCTACAACATACATGCCAGTACACCATTTAAGTTTCAAGCTCCTTGCCAGAGATCTAAGAAGAAAGCTTTTTTTGAAAATTGTTTAAAAGTGACAGAAACTTTTATTCTTTTATATTTTTTGAGAAGATAGATACAGCTGAACTTAGGGAGTTTTTTAGTCTCAAATTGATAATACCTTCTGTAGAAGTTTTCCAAGTATAAAGCAAAACTGTTCTCTGTGTGAAAGTTTCCAACAGAAAATACATTTATGTGACAAATTCCTTCCTTCACAACAGCTTTATGAGTGGTGAGAGCCCCATGTCATCACTCTATCTAACCCACTTTTCAGCTAGACCCATTTATTTTGTGAGCAAAATACCCTCATTGTAACTTGAAGGTGCTGTGGCATCTTGTTGTAATCCACCTGACTCGTGGTGTCAGGAGCTCAGTGTGGTCAGGGTTCGAGCCCAGCCATGGTAGTGTCACAGCCAGAGTCAAGGTCTTGATTAGTTAAACTACTACTGAGATCCTAGTGACTGGCGCTAAAACACCATTTCACCTTCACCGTCTTCAAATGTTTTACAACGAAATTGCTTGGAAAGATTATTGAGAAGAAAGTTTAATTTTTCAGGGAGGGAGACATAACAAAGCTTATTGCAGACATTATAGTAAACCCAACAAATGAATCACTCAATGACAAGAACCCA
The DNA here is from genome assembly GCA_014526335.1 of Chrysaora quinquecirrha. Lineage (NCBI taxonomy): Eukaryota > Metazoa > Cnidaria > Scyphozoa > Semaeostomeae > Pelagiidae > Chrysaora > Chrysaora quinquecirrha. Next base: position 5,121 of record JACTAT010000216.1, read on the forward strand.
CTTAGTGAAAGAATACATAAAAATGCTGGTCCATTACTGAAGGAAGAATGTAGAAACAATCTCTTGAGTGAGTCAATTTGTTATTTGTTTTCACTTTTATATTTTGTTTAGTATACTTTTATACTTTGACAGTTTAGCAAATACTTTCTGGTGTTCAGGTTATTGCTAGCCAGAATAGTTATCAACTGCAAGGCAAGAGTATACATCTCTTATCAGTAATCACCAATTTTGCCTGAAATATCATTCTTATAGCCAGGTCAATAACAAGGAATGCAAAAATTCCATGGAACTTTGGAACAGATTTGTTCCACGAATAGACGTTCCGTGTTATTGATTTCTTGTGTGTTTCTTACTTATGATTAAATGCTTCTTGAAGTAAATTTCTTTCATTTTTTGTTGCATTTTTGGTTTTGTTTAACTAAACACAGCTTTTCTTTAAAAGAATAAAGACCTTTTTTTAAACTGAATTCTACTTTTGAGCCTACTACTTTGCTAGGCTTATTTGCAACCACACACACATGTAGTCTGTTAATGCTTTGCTTTGTGATTTGTAAAAGCAGCTGTTGCAAGAAAGAAACAAAATTGAAAAATGAGGTTAATTCTGTGTGCATGTCACTTGGAATCTAAACTTATACGAAACTCCAAAAAATTCATGGCACCCAGTTATTTTATACAATAAAGATCTAAGAAATGCAGTGTTGGCACGACCAGGCAGGGAGAGCGGTCAGCTACAATAGGATGTGCAGTTGAGTTGTGCCTAAATAAATGAGGAAAGATGAGGAAATTGAAAATGAATATAAATCTTCCGATTCATCAGATGGTGAGGTAAAGATTTCCTCCAATGAAGAATTAACACACTTTTATTGTCATAAAGATCCATGTACAACCTTTCTTGTTACAATTTTTGTAATTGGTTTCTACTTTGAATGTGTGATTGCCTTGATAAAAAATAATGTTTGTCTTGAGTCTAGTATCATAGGCAGGGCATATGCTCTAACAATCTAACAAAGTGAGTAACCTACAGTGGTGAATCTTGCATATTTATACTCTGCATAAAAAGATTTTTCGATTGGTATATCAATTTTATGATTTGCTGACATCAGCAATTTTGATTGATGACGTCACTATTTGATGAAAATATCGAAACTCGTAAAAAAATTTTGAAGCTTGCCTAGTAGTTTACTTTTTTAACTCGTGATATTAACATAACAAAATACAACATAACAAGAGAAGTGCGAAATATTTGAAAAATTACATATCAAAGAGCAATGAGGTTATTCATGGAAAATATTCACTATCTGTAGTGCTGTTGAAATCTTCACAATACGTAAAGTCCTCTTCCCATTCTAATGCTGAGCTACTGTTTATGCTGGTTTCATTCTCCGTGCTATTTCTTCTGACTCTTTTATTTGTAAAATTCACGGCGAAGCGGTGAATTTGAGTTAATTATTTTGACGCCAAGTATTTCTGTGTATTTCAATCCGAGAGTTCATTGATGACACCTACAGGATGCGGCATTTTCACCAACTTCGTTATGCGTGTGGTATTACTTGTCAAACTGTTTTCTCAATAAACCTTACCCAATGACAGCGTAGTACTTTGTCACCTGACCAAACCCGACCAATAAGAAAGCAAAACATGAATCGCGCGCTTTTGCCTGTCAGTCAAATGGGATACAAATCACAGCTACACGCTCTCTACCTCATTAGAATTTTGTTGTCGCGCAGAAAGTTAGAAGTTCAGGAAAAATTCTTATCCCACCCACCCAGTTTCCCTAATTTCAAAATATTGAACGCAAACTTATCGCCTTGACTTTACCTCCCGAATGTAAGGGAATGGTTTACTCGTTTGTTGGGGGCAATCAAACTATGTTTAAAACTTGAAATTGATCAGATAATCGTTGGTTGATTTAAATACGCAATCTTAGTTGAAGGGTTTGAAACAATTGTGGAAAGTTTGGAAATATAACTTGCGCGTGTAGCTCAGTAGTTATTCTATACATTACAGCTTATTTTGTTCGAGTTTGAGTTTGTGTTATGATCAATCGACTTGGAAGTGGTCTAAACTACTGAAGCTCTCCTACAACCTCTTCCCTCCTGAAGCTATTGGCAATCATTTCTATTCACGCCTTGCAAAATGATCAACAGTTTTATATCATACGATGCACCAATTACATTGTTTTTCTCAGAATCAACTATGTATGTACATTTCGTGATCCGCTTCACTCGTTGGATTGAGGCGTGGTTCTGCAGGACAATGATATGGGGCCCTTTCATCCCCCGTTCTTGTCGTGCTTCAAAATAATGTCTCTATTCCTGGAGTCGTTTTTCTTGCGCTGAGGGTTCTTCTTCCCCCCTCTTCGAGGTTGAACGTATCTCCGCATTGTTGAGTTACGAGGCAGTTGGTGCTTTCACCCCTTGTATCTCCGATGCTCTAACAGCAAGGCGTTTCCAAGTTTTTTCCCACGAGATCGCTCCATTCGTGTCTGAGGGCTCCCCTTCCCCCTCTTTCCGATGGAAGTGATCTCGGCATCGTCTGCTGCGGGGCCCTTTCATCCCCCACACCAACGATGCTCCAAATTATGTTTTACCTGTTTCTTCAGAGACCGCTCATCGACGCTTGAGGGCCCTTTCATCCCCCCCTTCGCGATGCCAGCATGCCTCTGCATCACAATGTCACGGGGCCCTTTCATCCCCCGTACTTGTGATGCTCTAAAACTGACAACGCAGCATGTGTTCCCTTTTCCAATTTTCACACTTTTTCATAGAATTTGTTAGTTTCTTAGGCGTCGAGTACTTAGGGGCCCTTTAAAGGTACTCGCTCGACCTCTAAGCGTCCTAAGCGTGGGGCCCTCTTATCCTCCATCGTCTTGATGCTTAGTTCAAACAGCTATAATGCAAATATTGAACATGAACGACGTTACAAACTTACATCTATCACAGTGTGGTTTCACCTAGCACTGCAACCTCTAAAATTGAGGCTTCTCGTCACAGGCCACTTCCAGCGTAATCCGTCAAAAATGGTTATGGGCATGTAGTTGAGTACTTTTGGTGTTACTGTATATTCTGCCAAGGTTTCTCTGATGTTTTAAGGCGCTCTTTAAGCGCCGCCGCGGCGAGAAATAATTGATGTAGTGTTAAAATAATCAAGTCTGGACTTTTAAAGAGACAATTCCGTTAGCTTGTGTTAGCTAATTTATTATCATCTTCGTCAAAACTATTTAGTTTTTAAAGTTTATTATGACGTATCATAAAATGGAAGTGGTTTACTGCATCGAAGCTCTCCAACCCCCATTTCCCTCGCTTATCCAAATGTTTATGACACCTTATATAGGATGACGCATATTTTGGCTGGCAGCAAGTGTTCCCCTTTCCAAAGTTGCACACTTTTCATCCGATAGACTTTGCTGTTTTGTAAGGTATCGAGTACTTGGGGGCTGCTCGCCCCCTTTAAGGTACTTGCCGACCTCTAAGCATCCTAAGCTTTGGATCTTTAATGCTCATTGCCGATGCTTAGCTAAGCAAACATCACACAAGATAATCTTATTTTCAATCGTTTATCCTAGTCCAAAATTTTGTGCTAGGAACTCTAATACAGGGGAAGCTTCATGCCAAGAATCACTTCCGTGTACTGCCACAAAATCAACTGTTGTTTTCTTTTGTGTTATCTGTTTGTTCTGCTCACCTGAAACCTTAACGCGGCGGGAAAATAATTAATCGGTGGTGCATCATTTGGCGTTGGCAGTGGCTCTTCTCTTACATCCTGGCCTTTCTCTGCTTGAACCTTTTTTCTTATTAGCAGGTTTCTGTCTGATTAACGATGGAGGGAGCTGTTTGCCTGTAAACCACTTAGGGATGTACTGCTTGCCAACTGTTTCCCACTGCCAGCCGAATTCTTCGGGATCTAAGTGTGCTATTACTTTATCCAAACAATGTAGCCATGTGTAACATTGATGATGTACACGCTTTATTTCTTGCTCCATGGAGTCAGGATCAGATGGTAACGATAAGGATGATTTAATTTTCATACTTTGCTACATTCGCACTCTTGTAGCAACAAGATCTTCACCTTCTTGCCCAGGGTACAGAACTGTTTGAACAAATTTCATGACGTTGTTAATTATATTTGTTGGCAAATGCTGTTCACTGCCTAAATGCTCTAGTAAAGAACATGATCTACTGTCTTTTAGCAACTTCTTGATGATGTTAACTTTCCCAACACCATACTTATAAGCTGTTGTATCGCAGCCAGTGAGGGCATGGATTTTTGGCAGCGAGTCACAAATGTATTTACCCAAGAAATCCACAATCTTTGCAATGTCAACAAAAGTGTTTGCATCAATTTTCATGTACCACGGAGCGGACATTCTGCATTTGCTCTTTGCGTAAATGAGAAGAACCTGCACATCGGTATCTTTGGCAAAGATCACAGCCGGGCTGGTTTCAGAAGCAGCATTCAGTATCATTCGAGTATCTGCCTCCTCGTGGTTGCACATTGGCAACGTCTTTACTCCATTCTTTGAAATAAATCATCCTTCGTCTTCACATGTCACAATCATAGGTATCTTAGCTAGTTTCTTTCCTTCTGGACTTCTCAAAAAAGAAGCTGCAAGCCTTACTAAGTCTTGCTTATTCTCATTCAGGTGAAAAAAACTCTATCCACTTATTTCCTTGTGGCATCCTTTGATCGACTCCTTCCAAATGCACTCTTCGTGATATTTCACCTCTTGTTTGCCTTGTACACGACTTTGTGCTACCTGATAAATACTTGTCATTTACCAACTCGATTCTTTCAGCTTGGGCCTCTTTTGGTGGACATGATAACTGAATCACTGTCTTTAGCCATTCCTTGTAAGTATCTTTAGGCTTAATGCTCCTATATAAAGCCATATCATCTATTATCCATCTGGCTTTAGTTGGTGCCGCTTTAACTGTAGCTTTAGATTCTTTGATTAAGTAGTTGCGAAGGCTTGCCTTTTCAGATTGACGTAACATTCCACTGGGTGTTGCAAGACTCAAAGGGACAGAAGTTATTGGATACCGAAAGGCTTCCGCGAGTGACGCAGCTTTGCATACAAGTAGTCCAAATGCCTGTCGGTCTTCTTTCAAAATTGATACTGCTTTTGGGGTCTTTTCAGTATCTTTTGACTGCCCGTAGTTTAATTTCACCTTTTTGATTGGATCAAAAAATACTTAGCTCACCACTCACGGGACGTTTGTCGACAAAATCTTTTTACTTTTCGTTGCCAATTTGCGGAGCATTCAAAACATTAGAAATTGCCTGTTGATCAAGTTCCGCGCCAGAGCTTATATTTTTAGCCGGACCCTCTCAGAATGGGTTTATCTTATATCCTCTGAGCTTTTCTTTAAGTACGTGCACATTTTGTTGATGTCGAATCTTTCCAGAGTCAGTTACCTCTTTGTGAGTGGAAGAAGTTTTGATGTTAACAACTTCTCTCATGACCTTTCGTAACTGTGCATGAATGCATGTTGTTGACCCATTTGTTTTCAGTGTCAAGGTTTGTACTATATCCACTTCTGAAAGGCCCGGAAGTTCCTTTAAGATCTCTGTTGAAATATTCCGCAACCAAATCACCATGAACACTGGAAAACCTATCTCCAGAATAGCTTGCGCCAAATCCTCGAGTGCATAGGTCGTTATAAGCTGGATGGCCTTTGCTCTTCAGGTCATTGAGAAGGACATGCTGATACTAGAGGTACCTGGCGTAGTTTTGATGATCAAAGGCAAATACAAGCCGAAGCATATCTCGTTCAGCTTGAAAATGCCTCTCGAAATTTTCTTCACGGATAGCTGATACCATTGACAACATTGACGAAACATCACGCAAGAAGGCCACAGTCATGTTACGTTGAGAATCACCGTCAACTGTAAGATTTATGTACAGTTGTTCAAAAGATTCTAGCTGTAAAATTTCATCCATAGCTGCTGACGTTGGCTTTTTTCTTAGTTCTCTAAAACATCGAAGCAGATCCGGGTCAAACGCCTCATAGCCTTATGCACAGTCCTCCACGAAGAACTGTACAAGAGCATCAAAGCACTCTTTTAGTACACGCATGCAGTGATAATAATGTTTGCCTTTAAACACTTTTTCGACTTATCCTGCAGCAATGGTACCTGCATCTACCATCCAATCTTTATATTCCATTAAACCGTGCCGCTTGAAGATCAAACGCTGTCTTACCTGAAGCTGGTGAAATCCACCCATCATTACAATGATTTTCTTGTACAAGTCACCATGTTTCCAAATTATCTGCACTAAGCGAGAGTAAACATCTTCATCTCCATGAGCGAAGACAAAATCTAAAGCAGTCACAGCAAAGATACTAATAAGCTAATTATTCGTTTATTACCCTTCCAATCTTAATATGGCATACATCACTGAACTCCTCTTGTCAAGGTCTTTGAAATGATATATTCTTTGTTCTCGTATTTTTGCATTTTTATAATTTTTTATAACTATGAAGTCATATATATATATATATATATATATAAGAACAGTGGTCAATATTTTGGAAATTTCTATTTTTCGGGTAGAAAAGGCATCAGGCAACTCAAATATGTAGACTGATGGTTCGATGAAAAAAACCTAATTATATGGCAGAATTTGGAAAAATGTTAAAAAATATTATAAAATATTGTTGAAGTGTAGTTTCCCTATGATATCAAGACCTTCTGAGGAAATTTGGAATTAGATAACTACATAAATATCGCTCTTTTGATGAAAAAGCCATTTTTTACAAAAAACGACGAAAAACCTGTTGCCTTGCAACTTGTCACGTGATATCTTTAGTATAAAGATATATTACGAATCTCTTTGAGGTCTTCATACTCTGTAACAAGTTTGGTTGCTATAGCTGTAACACGTGTGGTTACTATTGCAAGTTAAGATGAAGATTAAGAGTAAGATTAATTTTCGTTTATAGATTAATTCAAGATAAAGGTTTACATAAGGATAAAAATAATGATAAACTTTTTGATTAATTTTGAGAGTGTATTTTTGGCATTTTGCGTTTATTCTGTTTCGGTACATAAGACCTTTCCCACCTCTGACCCTGTCTTGCAAGGACCTCTTCCCTATAGGAACCCTCAATTTCTTAGGGACTGTGTCCATTTAAAATTTTTATGCTAAATAATAATGTTAATCTAAATGTAAATTACTGTCTTAGTTTTATCTTATCTTGAATGTAAAACTTATCTTATCCTTAACTTTAATCTTAAACTGAAACTTTAAATTGACCTTCACCTCAATATGAAACTAAATTCAAAACAAAAACTTAATCATCCCTTAATCTTAATATAAATCTTGTCATTATTCTTAATCTTAACCTTATTCTAAGTCTTAATCTTAATCTTTATCATAAACGCAAGACCAATCTAAAACTCAGCTTTAAGTTTAAGTAACATTTCCTTGAATATGAGCCTCCTCGAAAGAGCACCCAAAACAATTGAAAATTTAAAAGCTTCCCAAGCACTCTTTCGAGGAACAGTGGTAAACTAAAAAATGCCAAAAGTAGAAAACAAAAATGGGTTTTTAATTCAGAACATTAAGATTAAGATTAAGATTAATTTCCATTTCAAATTTAATTTTGAGGTTGAAAGATTAAGATTCAGGTTAAAGATTAATGTTAAAAGATTAATTTTTTAAGTTTTATTTTCATGTTACGTTGAAGATTGATGTTAAGTTTCAGTTTAAGATTTAGATTTATAGTACGATTAATTTAAGTTCAAGTTTAGGACAGTAGTTTTCCAGGTGGATTCAGATGGCAAAACACATATTTCTCTCCTTGGTAGCGCATGAATTAAATGTCAGTCAGTTAGTTAGCTTTTTACTTCCTTTGATTTTCTCAGTTGCATCATAGTCAATAGAAGTGAGTACTGGTCTGGAGCCTATTGTCTTAACTCTTTGTCTCGATTTTAAGGAACCACGTGACCAAACTGAGGGGACAGGGATGCGAGTGCGTTGTTTGTATGTTTGCGATATGTACTGTACTATCCTTGATTTATCTGCATAACTTGGCGTTTTTGATTTAAATATTATGCACATTCAACTTTGCTTCAGTTAATTCAATGTACATAAACTTAATACATGATGGTTTAGATTGCTGGCTTTTTCGGGAAAGCGCCCGGTGACTAGTATTGAGCAATTTCATTTCTCTCGAATATACTGAAAATGTGAACATTTCAAATTTGTCTTTCCATATTCACTGTTATTTTTCGTACAGAGACATGCGGAAATAAATCTTGGTTTGGAAAAAAATAGACCTAAGTAATTTATTCCTGGTCGGGAGAATTTCGCTAATATTTCCAGAAGGTTCTCGCATCGGCGGACGTCACTCTCTCGTTACAGGATTTCTAGGGATTTCAATCGATTGAATATTTTCAGCCGGAAAACTTTTTCTTTCCTGCGTGCAGCCGAAAGAGTAGAGATTACAGAAGTGGGAAGATTCTGTGAGAAGAATCTGAGGCGTTTGAGTTGAGCCTCAAACTTTGAGCTCCAGCCAGGGGCCGTTCACTCCCTTGAATGGCGTAAATCTTTTTGAATAGTAAAATTTTCCTCGCTTGAGACTGCAAGCAGGTAAAGTTTTTCTCGATGTGGGAGAAACTAACATGCGGAATTTCAGCCAGTAGTTTCTCCTTTTCTCTGTCAATTGAGAGCAATTCTTTCTTCCCTAGCTGTGTTTTCTTCCGATCAAGAGTCTTCGAATTCTATTATTTTTCGCAAGGAGGAAGCTCTGAAGATTTTTAAATAAGTTTTGCTGAGTTTTTGAAGGGTGTGGTGATCGATTCGGGTAGAGGGCTTTCGAAAAGAGAAGAGCGGGCGAAAAATAGGAACGAGTAAACGATATGCGAACATTCAGAACTGAATAGTTTTTCCTCTAAAAGTCTAATTTTAGTTTTTGGATGGCTTTGCTGCTTTTTTCTATCTAAGTTATTAATTGTAGCTACAATAGAACTTGTACGACTGACTATTTTCCTGCTTAAAAAGAAATAGTGGAACTTTCCTAGCGGAAATTTTGCCCTGATTCGTATTTCTTGGTATCGGGAGAGACGTCTTTAGTACAGAAGAACGATCCCATTCAGGAGAAATTAGCTTATATCTGCAGCCGAGTTGAACTGCTTATCATACGTGATGTTGCACTTATCTTCACCCAAGAATTTGAATGATAAGCTGAACATACTAAACTGAACACTCGTCGTTCCTGATCTTTCCTGGTGTTTTCTGCAGTCGATTCTCGAACGTTGTCCCCTCAGTTTGATCACATGACCAAAATAATTTGCGCGTTCAATTCAATAGAACAGAAGAAATTATGACAATAGGTTTCCAGGCCAGTCCTCACTTCTATTGACTATGGTTGCATGATGTGCTTTTTTGATTCCAGGCTGCAGAACTGGCGAAGCGAAAATCACCAAAGGATATGAGCTGCCTGCAAGGTAATATCAGAGTTTTATTGAATAAGATTTTCATTGAGGCCTTTTCCCCGAGATTACTTGATTCCTTGTACTAGTTCTTGTTATAATAATTTCCAAGTAACCTTCAAGTAAGAAAATATCACATAGTTATTCCCCCTTTCTCAAGAAAAGTTGTGGTAGTGGCTCGAAGTAGAATAGTTCATATAGTAGAGGTGCATCGAACTTAATCACTCTACAGTAAATTCAATCTTCTTAACATCCTTTTAGAAATGTTAATTTAGTGAATTTTAGACTCGTTCACAGCAAGGAACGATATTCTTTTTCAACTCTGAGAAACGAGTGTCCCATTTTAATGTGCTATGGATAAGCACTTTATGGAGAGGTGCTCGCGTCCGCGATATATGAAGCTAAATATAAACTACTGAGGCTTCTTTTCTGCCAAGTGTGAAACAATAGATACACTACCAGAAGTTAATCGAACAAAACTATAAAGTCACCGTTCTTGATAATTATATAAAATGCAATTCTTCAAAATTCGAATTAGTAATAATTTATAATTTTGCATTGTCAATTTCTCATATGTCCCTCATCTGTATAATTGGTAGACTTTTTGGGGAGCAAAGCTTTTAAGAAATTTTAACACCAACCAATATGTTCATTACAAATGAATAACATGTGTTTGTATGTATTTAAGTATGCGTGTATCCTTTAATACTTCAATAAGCGATCTTAAATGGAAATTAAACGGACTATCTTGACTAAGTATCTTGAAAGAATGGAATCAAATCAGAAGGTCCGTTGTGATAAGATCATGTCTCTAATAAGGGAAAGACATGTGAGAAAATACAAAAACCTTCTTGAAAGGAAAAACACTACCAATAATGACAATGGTATAGAGATAGACAAAGATCGCTGGATCATCAACCGATCCAGCAAAGATCTCTCCGGGATCTCTCCTCATCCGAAAAATCTCTTCTTTCCCGAGGTCTCAACTTCTGTCTTGCAATAAGGAGATAATATCAGAAGTCGAAGGAAAACTAGATTTTTTTAGAAAACTGGTGCTACGTCTGTTAGTGATGGAGTTTTCGTAAGAGCAGAAATATAACCACCCTAATGAATTCCGCTGTTCCTAAAGATAACTTTTCAAGGAAAAAAGAAGGCTTTGAATTATCTAAGAAAAGACAAGAGCATTAAGATCCGCTGCGATTAAGATCTGCTGATAAGGGGCGAGCGGCTGTACTTCTGGACTGCTCAGATTATATTCAAAAGTGCACCCAGCACATTGAGAATGGCCCTTTTGAATTTTTGAAATGTGATCCAGCAAATAAGGTTAAACGCCAACGTCTGAAGCTTATTAAAAGCTTACATCACATGAAAATAATTTCAGATGAAACATATCGGAAGATCAAAACTTCCGGTTCTAACGCCCCCCACGTTTTTATGGTCTTCCCAAATTACACACAGAGGGTTTTTCTATTAAACCTTTAGTTTGCTGTAGTGGTACATCACTAGTAGAAATTACGGAAATCTTGAAACGTTACATCAAGAAGAGGGGAAATTCAAAGAACTCAAATGGATTAACCAGGGTAGACAAAAACTTGTCTGAAAATTATTTTTTCAAAGATGTTTCATATGTTTCCGTTTTTTGTTGTCTTATTTTAGTATGAGAAAGTTAAACACCCGTCAAAGTCATTGACAAACAAAATCTATAACAGAGGGCCGAGGCATGATTCCTGTGGGATCCCACCTGATACATTTGCTGCTGATCCCTGGCCATAACAGAGCATTGTTGTTTTCTTTCTGTCAAGAAATTCTTTGTAACCATTTTATTCAAATTCTTTTGACGTCATATTTGATTTACTTGTCAATTAATATCTTATCAACAGTTTTATTCATATCCGCAAGTATCCATAGGTCATTTTACGCCTGGCAATATTCTTTTGCCAAGTTTCAGTACTATTTGGGAGGGACGAAAATGCTATCATTTTGTTTAAGTTAATTAACAAAGAGGTTGAGTGGTATTCCTGCTTAGATCTTTGTCTTTTCGGACTACAACACTTCTGATGCTCAAAGGCACTCTGCTAGTTGATGACGGAAGACTTTATATTGACAACTTTTGACTTTGCTTTGGTTCAGGCAAATGTAACACTGATTACTCTGTGCAAAGGAAGATTTTAATAGCATTTTGAGTTGCTAAATCGGAGAATAAGAACAAGACACCGTCATGGAGAGAAACTATGTTTACATGTTAAAGGATGAATCAACATTAGTGGGAAAGTTGATTACTCACAATGCAAATAGACAATTAAGCATCCTTAAATTGTTCAGAACTTTGCGCTCCAGCATTTAACGAGTATTCCATTTTTCTGATATGGCCTCATTTTGGCTTCTATTACAATTTTTTGCATTTCATCAGCATCTTGGTATAAACCCCGCCTTAATCAATTGTTTCAGTCTGTTTCTGATGTTTATATTGTAAGGAATATCAGAAATGAAAAATTTTTTAAGTATGTCCAAAAATGATTCCGCTGTTTCTCGCAATGTTGAAACTTTGTGTTTCTCAAAGGCCATTCAAGTTTTTTGATAGGCCAACTGTCCAGTGTTACAGTAATCAAATATTCCGCGTATTTGTCGAATTTTGGCAGTTTGCCACCAGATCGATGGAGTTCAGCTTCAACAATGAGATGTACCGACAAAGGGATGGTGTATTGATGGGTTGCCCATTGGGACTAGTGGTAGCTAACATTCGATTGTTTCTACTAGCAAAATTTTGGGATCTACACCAAAACATCCGGTTAATCTTAGATATGATGACGACACTTTCGCTATTTTCAAAGAAGCTCTATGCCTTGCATCCGTGTCTCAAATGTACCTTCGAAAAGGAGCAAAACAACTCCTTACCTTTTCTCGATGTTTTTGTTGAAAACACTGCTACGGTGGATTTCTCACCAGTATATACAGGAAACCAACTTGTTTCGGTATCTATACAGGTTGGAATTCCTTAACACCAAAGCGTTGTGAGTGCGTCGGGCACTTATGATTTGCTTGAAAAACTCGGCTTCGTAGTTTGACAAAATAAGGCTAATTTCAATTGAAAACGGCTATCCTGAGGACGTTGTTTCGGATTTTTTCGCAAGAATATCGCAAGTTTTTCGGCTGACAGAAATAATAGTCCGCAAAAGTGCCCCGTTGACCTAAAAATGGATAGGCAGTTGTAAAGGTACTTAATAGGGGCCTTTACAGATATACACCAAATATAACGACAAAACTTCGAATGCTATGGCAAGAATGAAGTCAGGATACACTACCTAAAATGCAACGAAAGATCACTCAAATACAATTCAGGAATAACAAAGGAATCGCATCAGGTATTGCACCACCATGAGAGTCACATGGCTAACCAAGAATAAAAAACAATTTATGTCATTTATGTATTAAGGTACAACGTGGGGATTCCTGTCTCATAACACAATGTCTTATTGCGATTAGAAAACCAAGTAAAAAAGGTCATTACTAAGCTCTTTGCTCCTGCCAACCACCGTTTAGTTTTTAGCATTCGGAAAGTGCTTTTTACGTTTTTAACGTTTTAATCTTATATATTGTAATGTATCTTTTTCTGTGAAAAATCTTGTTAATATTTTAAATTTTAGATTGTGGCCAATGATACATACATACATATATTAGTCCGAAATAAGTCCGAAATAGTCAGATGGTTCTAAATTTCATAACTAAAAATTTTATTTCAACCTCCTTTCTTCCACCACAGCCTTCCACATTTATCTCCCGTCTGAAATATATTACTGTAATTCGAAATAAGCTGAAATATTTTCCCTGTGTATTGTGTGTATGGGTGTGCCATTGTTCTTCTTCCGTGGCAAAAGTACTCACTTCTTACTCTCAGTAAATTGCTGTCCAATAGATTTCTGCTTAAACTAGAAGATTAGCTTTGCATCACCTGTTCTTTCTTTTTCTGATATAAAATTGAAGATGAAGTACTTCAGTTCAGTTGTTTATTTTCTTCCAGATACGTCGCTCACACTGTCGGGCCAAGATACAATGTTAAGTATAAAACAGCTGCGGAGAGTGCTCTTTACATGTGTTACAGAAATGTACTGGGTTATGCAAGGTTCTTTTTTAAAGATTTTTATAATTTTATTAGTCTTTATGCTCTTCAGTCGGACAAGACTTTCTGATTCGACCCAATTGTTGTTCCATTCATGAATCTTAATGAAATTATACAAGGATAGTTTTTGAATGCTTTTTAAATTTAGGTTGCTTAAAACGACGGTGATGACAGTGACCGTGATGAATTTGCTATTGCTGGGGATGGTAATAGTAATGGCAGTGATATTGCTGATGATGTTAAATACCATGACGATGTTGATTGTGGTGGTGTGATAGTCATGGTGATAGTCATGGTGATGGTCATGATGATAGTCATGGTCGTGGTCATGGTTATGGTAATGATGATGATACTGGTACTGGTCCTGGTCCTGGTCCTGGTGCTGGTAATATTACTGCTACCGGCTCTTTAGATGGTGATGGTGATGGTAATGGTGATGTTGATGGTGATGGTGATGATGGCGGTGATGCTGATGGTGGCGGTGACGGTGACGGTGACGGTGACGATGACGGTGACGATGACGACGAAGTTGATGACGATGATGATTTTAATGGTGACCTAATGTGGTGATGGTCATTTTGACGGACCGTGAACATGATATGCTTACCACACTGGCTAATGTCTATATACTTTTCATCTCTTTTGTAGAGAGCACCATCTAGCATCGATTGGGCTGTCTGTAATACACACTACAAGGAGAGGGTATCCTCCTGAAGAAGGTGCTCACATTGGACTAAGTATGTTAATTTTTATCCCCTTGATAATATTTTGTATTTTGCCAACATTTCCTATTAGAATCACGTGTCCCTGTGACAAATTAGTAATGCCTATGACATCACGAGGTCAGCTTTTCCGACAGAGACATCCATGTTAATTTCGTAAGAGAAGAAATGATTGCACTGTCTTTCAGTTATCTCAAACCATAGTCATAAGAAAAGCATTTCAAACCAAGTACTTTTCTTATGACTATGTTCAAACCTCATGACCTAGCATAATTTTTTTTGGGTTGTCACAAGGAACAGTGAATGGACGATTGTTGATTAATTTTTAGGACTTTCTTTGAGTACTCTAGTGGGCTATCAGGAATAACTTTCAACGCAATAGTTTAGTGGCATGGGTATTGCAGAGTTGTTTTATGGAGTCTTTGTATAACGTTCAGATTGCAGAAAGAGGGATCTTAGATTTGAAACTTTATCTGTCTTAAGCTATGAAGTGCTTAATATGTAAAACAATATATTGCGTTTCTGACTTTAAACGTGAGCATAAGTGACTACAGAACAGAATCTCTGTTGTGTTCTTGAATAGTTTGAATTAGATAAATCTTGAGAGACCGTCATGATAATCAAGTATAGGAGCTATAGAAACATGGTGCTATAGAAGTTAGCGCTGATTTGGCTCCAAGGGGACCATTGCCTCGCCGACTTTAAAGTAGATATCGTAAGATGAATGTTGATTTGTGATTAGATTTCATTTATCCGAAGACGTATCTTTCTCGCAAATATTACTATAAGCGTTAATACGTGTCAGGGCTTGGAAGAGTCGATGCACCCATTGATTTCATTTTCAAATTCTATTGGAAGTTTTACTTTTTCCATTCTTTTTATCCATACAATGGTTCTTTCTGTGCTGCTTGTGGCATGTCGATATGCCTAAACTAGAAGTAACCAGGCAGGGTACAAAGATGAAATGGAATTTTCAGTCTTCTTAAAATTAATGTGGATTTGTCATTTAAAAACTTTCTCTTTCCGTACCGCATTCTTTATGGTTGGTAGTAGGGTGGATACATGTCCTGTTCTGCAATATGTTGTTGCTATCAGAACAATAATATTGTAAAATTAGAATTGCTAGAAGCAGCGGAAATTCTGGAGTTTCGAATTTTATTCAAACAGAGCTTCTCTTGGATATTTGGTGATGAGGAACGGTCTAGTTCCCCGGAGGGGGGATAAGTGTCAAAATTTAGACGGGGGTGCTCGTCCTGTCTTTCTAGGTTTCCAAATTTTTTAGCTATGTTTTTGGATTTGCGCGGAATTTTCGCTATTTTTGGGTTGGAATTTTGAGTCATTCAATTTTTCTGGGTTTTAGTTTTAATTCATCTGTTTTTGGGTAGTTGATATTTGTTAACGGACGAGCATCCCTGTCAAAGAAATGCTTGTGTGCCCTCCACCCCCCACCCCCTCTGGGTCTAATTTTTAATAAATATCTCTTTTCTCTAATAAACAATTTTTCAAAAGCATGCATATTTTCGTAGCACATTCGACAACTAAAATCTTTGCCTTATCTTCAAATTACAATTGACCACGTGTACTGAGTGATTTTCAAGCTTTTTCCCATAAGATATCAACATTCTTATCTTCATTCAAGAACAAGAAACATGTGACAAGGACACTTTGACCCTCGTCTCACACTTTTTCAGGAACAGTAAGGAGATTTATGGAGCAAAACCCTGAGTCCTTTGATGTTGTTGTCTTTGCTGTTGAGCCTATTGATGAGGTAATCTTCCCTTGTAAATTTTTTATTCAAATGGTTTGTCATAAAAAACTCTGTCATTCGTCGTCTTTTAAAAACATAATCATACGTGCTATCAGCATCTTCCTATCAGTAACTTACGCTTCAATAATTTTTTTCAGTTTTTAACATGGTATGAACAAAATCTTCATCTTTTCAAAAAATTCATTTGCTTTATTGCAAATAAAACATTGACTTTTCCGCTATGTGTAGTTGTTTATATTGTATTTCTGGAATTGGTTTAATGGGTTAATTTAATTTTAAACTATCTTAATTACAAACATTCCCCACAATAATAAGGAAAACATGAGCTTAGTGTTTTTTCAATATCCATTGTATGATTCACTCTTATGCACTGCAGATGTGCATCTACATAGATTTAGCACTTTGTCAAATGTTGCAAAAAACAACCACGTACCCAGGGCAAATAGGACCTCTACGTGACACTGCGATGCCTATATTTGACCCTGGAACTGGCTCCGCCGTTCTGCATTCTGATTCGCTAAGAACAAACAATAGAATTTTTTGTCCGCCTGCATGGAATTGGCGTTCGGCCGAATGAAAGACATTTCAAAACAAAACCCCTGCAGCCTGGGGCTTTTTCACTCCTACCTAATAAAGCAAACAGCAATATTTGCTTGGAACTGAACTGGGATGATGAATATAAAGAAAAGCAACGATAAAGGGCGAATTATAGTTTAACTACTTCATGAAGAAATTACAGAAAGTTTGAAGCAACACGAAACTTAATTGTCCCGCTGTAAACTTTTCAGCAAGCGAGGAAAAGATAAAGATTAACAATAATTAATTTCGAGAAGCCAATGTGAACTAAACAAGTAATATTTTCATTTAGTAAACGTCGTTTAAATTGGTTTGGCTATAACGTTTTCTTAGTTCGGTTTTTGCAACATTTTTTGAACACAATTTCAAAAGTGGAGAATCTTCTCTGCAGCAAATATGTACAATTCAACTTAAGTCTTTAACCATTTACATCTACCGGCTTCAAATAAATCGCCCTTACCTGAAATATTGGGATACTTGTAAATGAGGAAAGCGCTGCCGTTTTGTAGCAATAATGAGCCACAATCTAGCTAACCAATTCATCAAAATAAGATTTGTTCCTGACTTTTAAACTCTCGGTGAAACTTCCATTATTAACAAATGTGATAGCTTGTAACCACAACAAGCGCTTGCGTTTATGGATTTTTCTCCACTGATTCCTCTGAACAATTTATCTTTTCATTTTGCTTCAAATCGTTGAAAGCAAATATCCCAACACAATTGTACCTACTGCGCCTCAAACTCATTGGCTGACGTAATTTGCATAATTTATGCTAATTACTCCATGTCAAAAACGGCCAAAGTTGGGCAATTGGTCCCAAGGTCATCTGTTGCGGGTTAAGCTAACAACAACAACAACAGATATCCTTGGGAACGAAGTTGGCATAAAAATGACAAAAGAATCATTCTAGCATCATTTTGTGGCTGAGAAGTGAAATTTTCACTGCATTCAGTTGTTTATTTGTGGATCTGCAAATTGTCTTCAGGTCTGTTTCAAAAAATCATACCATTTACCGCAATATTCTCCAACACCTGTTTCAAATTTCAGTGTCATGTCAATCAGCAAAATTGTTTCCCGTTCTGTTTTGTTTTTATGCAAGTGCATAACCAATGGTTTGTAGACACATAAATATCAAGCATTCCATTGGTCATCAATTATTCTACTTGACAAAAAATTTCGAGACTTTCTACTTTTGCTTTAAATGGTACGTCATCAACACTGGGATGCTAGATAGAATTGACAAAGTGGAATATGTAGAATGAAATCTCGTGCGGCACTTTTCTTCATTGGAGAACGCCATGGAAACCAACTTGGAAATAGCAAAATACTGTCAATTAACCGTATAATGCTATTATTAGTAGTAGTTGTATTGGTTAATGAAATAATCAGTTGGTGAAATTCTTTGCAAATGTTGATTGAAAGCGCTATGCTATCTTCCGTACGTTGAACTACTATGATGCTAACAGTGGTTTTGTTATTTTCAGAGCACATATAAGCGTCTTATGCCGATATATTTTCCAAGAAATAGAGCTGAAGAACAACATGTATCGTGTCTGATTCCACAAGATGTTGGTAAGCATTTATTTTTATTAATTTCTTTAGCTTAGTTAAATTTTACATTAAATCTTAAAACATTTTTTGTTAGCGTAATCATACATCAAGCTTGACAAATAGCTAATAGTTTTACTACAGTAAAATGTATAAAAATTGCATTGCTAGAGATTATTTCTTATTTTGCATTGTTAATTTGTAAGACTCAGTGCCAGGTAGAAATCTTCATGCACCATACAAACATTTGCGGAACATGATGGAAATCGCAAAATTTTGGTTACATTTAGTTTGAGCAACATGAGCAACATAATGCAAACAGAGCACACCTCTGCGCGCTTTTTTATTGTATTTTGTTTGTTAACACGAAAATACTGAATGCAGCCTTGGCTGATATTAAGTTATTTACCTGCATCATGCATGATGATTATAGTTTGTGTGGTCTTCAGAAATTAAAAAGGTGTCGAGGAGAGATTTTGGCCGCTTGACGGACTCACAAGTTACTTAAATTAATGGCTGAATCAGATTTATTCAGATGGTAACAGTCTCCTCTAAACTTGAAAGAGACTGCTTAATCTAAACTGCTCAAAGTGAGACAAGGCGCTTTTTCGGATTGCAAGGGACAGGGACCTCTCATAATACATTTCAACAAGTAGAAAAGAGGAGTACTTTTCTCAGAATAAAAATCACGGTAGCCTTAGAATGAGGATTACCTCTTTTCAATTTTTTGACGCTATCAGAGTTCAAGTAGTTAATAGTTATTAATAGTTATTTCTGCAGTAGGGAGGGAATTGTAGAAATTTCATGCTCTGATTGCATTGCCGTGTTGGTAACCTTGTGAAGAATGTTTTGATTGATAAATAGGATGAAAAAAGAATTACCTCATTAAGAGCTTTGATAACAGATAAGCAATGTGAAGACTTTGATGAAATCGAAATGCACACAATTTAATTTTCAAAGCCTAATATGAGTACGCACAAAGAGAGTTTGAAAACAACAGGGTGCCTTTTGAGCAACGTACCTGACATTTACCCATTTACCACATCTCACAGATCCCTAAGATATGCCAAAAAACCTTTCCCTATTCAGAAAGTCATTGCTGAAGATGAGGAATCCATCGTCTACCAGATCTATCAGCAAGATATTAATTGTTAAACTTACGCTTCTGCCTTTAGGATGTCGCATCAGTCATCATAATGTCTACAGTGTAGTTTAAAATTGTGTTAAGCATATTTTGCGGACGATTGTTAAAAGTTTTCAGTTGAAGATAAGAGGGTCAAGAGTTCTATGAACTTTTAAATCGTTGTTTAGGTAGAGACATTGACACCCATCCTTCTACGTCTGGTTATGTCTTCAACATCGCAAATGTCACTATAAGCTTGGCGCAGCGAAAGATAAGCTTCTGTCTCGAAATCTACCACAGCAGTGGAATCTGTCTTTGAGTCTCACGGCTCAAGAACAACTATATTATACCCATATTGTTGAAGATGATTCAACGTTTATTCGCTACGAGAAAAGAGTGGTGAAAGAGTTTTGCCCTAGGAAAAACCCCCTCCAAGTGTTTCAAGAGGAAAGGCTCCTTCCATATTTATCCGTTAGCTAAAAATGTTTATGAGAGGTTTATTTCCAACACTAAGTTTTGTGCATATGTGAATTGTATTCTAAGAAAGCAATTACGGCCAAATGCTTTGTCGGAATAAATCAGCAGGGATGACTTGTTTGTGAATTATGAAGCTTACTTTTGCAGAACATTATTCCTTTTAACAACGTTTTTCTTTGATTATTTTGATACCAAACTTTTTCCTCGAAATTGCAACGTGTAAAACTGGAAATTCTCGCCGAGAAATATTTCTTCATTGCTTATCTTTCTTGCGTTCCCTGTTCTTTTTCTTTTAAGTTTTTTTGCTTTGTATGTCAGGTAATAAAGAAGGTGAACCCTACATTGAAGACAGGCAAATTAGAATAGATGAGAAACCTTTAAGAAAAGGTTTGATTTTCTTCTTTATTTTATTTCATTGTTAGGATCCAGCCATGTGTTTGTTTGATCAATGGCAATTTTGAAACCTTAGAAAGAAAGATGTGTCTTGAGGAGAATTGAAGCAAAAAGACGTGTAATATTTGTATAAACTGTGCTATTTCACCGACAGGTTGGCACAAATAAAACTGACACAATTCGAGTAAAGGTCCTTTTTGAATTCTTCCAATTATACAATCTTTCAAGAGCTATACTTTCCAGCAAACAATAAAACGACAATACATTGCGAAAACGGCATAACTCTAGAGAAACACTCATAAGTTCATCTCCGCTCTTCTGAACAGGCAAACAACGACAACTTAGAGGACAAGATCTTTCACAAGCATCTTGCCCCTGCCAATGACACTGCATGCTTTAACTCTCTGTTAGCTTCCCATACCAATTACTGTTCCCCCTACCATTACTCTTACTTTAATTTATGAGGCATATAATGACAAGACAACAAAAGCTAATTAACGTAAAATTTTATAAATGACATAACATGGTGACAGGAATAAGCAGCTGGCCACATTTCTGGCGACATGGAATATAAGAAAATAACACTGCTATGACAAAAAGTTAAGTAAAACGCAAATTTAATAAAATACAAAACCAAATCAAACATTATGCTCCGAAGATCTATCTTACTCTATTCTAAAACTAGCCGTATCACATATTTGTCAAATGGCTTGAAGCCCGAAACTGTTGCAGAATGTTGGTCGCCCGATTTCTGGTGGCCAAATCATCAGGCTTTTGTTTCTCAGATAAAGAATAAAACACCATGTCAATTCGGCTCCTATTTCTGATTGGTGCTTTTTGATCCGCATCTGGGTGTAAATTTAGCTTTTTCAACTTTTTTATATCTATTTCTGACATTTATTCTCCGTTTCAGACAAAAAACCTTTCAAGTACTTTATTTCCAAAGATGATTTCCGAAATTTTCGCATTTCTTAAATTTCGTACCAATCAAAAATTGCTACTTTAGATTACAGTTTAAGATCTGCATAAGCTTGCTTGTTCTTTTCCAAATACTGATGGTTCACCTCCAACCTCGGAGCTAGCTTTGCTTCATTGTATTAACAGCTAATTTTTATTGCAATAGATCAAGCCATATTGATGGAGGAAGAAGCTGGTATGGATTTAATCAACTCTTTTGTTGGAAGACATCCTTTTTCAACCGTTGCTGGTGATAATGATCAAGGGAGAAGAGCGCGTCTCTATGGAAGGAGTCCTGAGGAGATCGATGTACTTGAGCAGCAACGAAAGTACGTTCAGCTGTTGTATATTTTTCTGTACATGGCAATGCTTCATACATATAAATCTTTCTAGTTTCATTAGAAAGGCGGAAGTAAGCGCTCAATTGCATTGAGATTCTATTTAAGAGCATTTCTGTGATATTTAAAGTAGGTTACCATACTTTGAACGGACGAACAGACTATTTTGTTTTAGTCTGAATATTTCAGCAAGCGCAAATTTAAACTTTAATATTGATATGCGTCATGCTGTCCTCATCTTCATATCTTCA
This sequence comes from Chrysaora quinquecirrha, assembly GCA_014526335.1. Lineage (NCBI taxonomy): Eukaryota > Metazoa > Cnidaria > Scyphozoa > Semaeostomeae > Pelagiidae > Chrysaora > Chrysaora quinquecirrha. Next base: position 26,830 of record JACTAT010000216.1, read on the forward strand.
TTTGTTACGTTATTTGTTGTGAATTGAACAGTTCCGAATTTCGACTGGTAGCTAACTCCTTAGAGCAGATCGTATTTTCATCCAACCAGTGATTTGTTTACAGTTGCTAAGCCAGTTCGTCTCATTGATCAAATCTTTGTGATGTTGATTGTTTTGTTAAAATATTCAGGGAACTAACCAAAGAAAATAGTTTGAAGGTAACAGCATGTCTCTGTAGTTTTTTTCATTTCTGGTGTCAATTTTGGTCAAAAGAAAAGTTTCTTCATTAATCTCCCACTTGACTCTCTGCAGATATGCGAAGTGGGTAAAACGTTCTCGATCAGAGGATTTATCGGACATGGTGAAATACAGATTCCTTTACCAATCAGGTTTCATGTTATTTCATATTAATTTAGATCGGTTCTCTATTTTTTTAATCATCATTATTATTTCAATGCTGATTTCATTAACTTGAATTTTTGCTTTTCCTAAGGTGTTGACTACTTGGGACGACCAGTAGTTGTCATCGTTGGAAGGAATATGCCAGCTCAACAAATTGATCTCAATAAGGTAGTTATTTTATTCCTTAACCGTTTTTGTTACAAAATGTGCTTTAACATGACATCTGTCATTGCACAACTGTGTAAATTGTTCCTTATTATTAATTTGGATTGTTTGAAAAGGAGACAATCCCGTTTGTGCAAGACATTTTCACCTCAAGTATCTGTCATTTTGTATTATGATGTCTACCCTTTAGTTGTGTCGATAATTGTGTCTTATATTGTATTTTATTCGACTTATAACTTAGGCCCCCTTCTTGGCCTTCCGTTTACACTGAAAAGTTTTCCTAACCGGAATTAAATGAAAACGATTCCGAAAATTGTATCACTTAAAAATGGTACGAATCTTTCAGTGTAAACGGGTAAAAACGGAGCGATTTCTTTGTGGATTGAAATGGAGATGCCAGAATTATCAAACGAGACTATTTTAACAGGGCGCTTGATATGGCACCAGAATTATAATTGAGATTTCACACCTTCCTTTCAATCTGGAACTAAATAATTTCGTTTTCACCCGTTTTCACTGAAACGATTCGTTCCGTTTTCAAATCATACGATTTTCAAAATCGTTTTCATGTCATGCCGGTTTTGAAAAAGTTTCAGTTTTAAACGGACGGATAATACGGCATGACTTCGTACGTATCGTTTTCGTTTAGAAACGGCATAGTGTAAACTGGGCCTTAGAAATACTGATTAGAGGTACAAGTTTTAACTTTAAATTTGTAACTAGCTTTGATTAAATTCCAAGTCTGTAATTTTAAACATGGAATTTAGTAAAGCAACTGTATTTTAATTGAAACCCAGCTCTCTATAAAGATTTGTTAATGAGCTAAAATGAAATTTAACAAGAAAATGTTATACACTAAACGTTAAATTAAACAACTGTTGAGATAAATTGAGATAGGCTGCAAGATTAGAGATAATAACCTACGTCATCTTTAGTTATTTGCCCAAATGTTCAGCCTGATTGCTAAAGTTTCACTACAGACGGAAATGTACCTTATTGACCTGTTGCAATGAAAGGCTTGGGTCATCTTCTGCCGTTCAGCAATGTTTCTCATAAGCTTTTCGCAGGTTTGATGAATCTGTCATTGGTTTACCGTTCTGTCCGTTCAACATTTTCAGACAACAGTGCATCATTTGGCTTCTAGCCTCATTTGCCTTCAGGAAACAGCTATTGTACTGTGGAAACCTCTATTAGAGTATACCTGAATATCATTGATACACACATTTACGTATGCCTGAATTAATAGGCAATCATATTCTATTATTGGTTTTAGGTGCTTTCCTATTTCATTCATATAATGGATCCCATTGCAAGCCGTGACTACGTGGTCGTCTACTTCAATTCTTTAACAACGCAAGAAAACTCTCTCAATATGAGTTTTCTAAGAGATGTCTACGATATGCTAGATATCAAGTAAGATATTAATTATTTTGTATGAGTTAAAAATTTAACACTTGTTTAGTACAGGATTCAGTTGGCAATTGCAGATATGAGATGCGAGACGCAGCCATGGGGCAGAGAATAGCAAATTAGGCAGAAGGGAATCTCAAATCTCAAGCGTGCGTCGTTTCGTCAGAACGTATGCGTGAGCATTAAAACGTAAACGAGGTTAAGCAAGTTCAAATCAGCTTTTGTGATGGATTCCGTACCGGGAGCGCCATTTGAATGCTCTAAAACCCCCAAAAAATTGGAAGATATCCAAATAAAAATTTTTTACAATCGATAAAACATTTTGAACGAAAATAAAACCAAAATTGAAATGTAGAGCTTTTTTCCGTAAATTTTACTCGTTAGAAATTTGACGCAAAAAACGGCATTTTCAACTTTAAAGATATGTTTCGACCGTATTATGATCATCATCAGTTTAGGTTCACTTATGATCATCATACAGAATTGCGTTGAAAATTTTTAATAATCAAGCACAAAACGGTAAATAACAAAGGCAAATTACGACTAATAATAATAGTAAACCAACTGGGGTTAAATTCAAAAGAAGAATAGGTGATACATTGTAGCAATGACATCAAAAACGGCAAACCAAAAAGGAATATTTAAGAATTAATAAGAAAGTGCAAGGTTATAGTGGAAAACTTGTTTGTTGAGAGATGGCTTGTCCAATCTTATGTGTATGCCTTCCTTAATCTTGAGTTGATAGGATATGGGGTTGGAGAAGAATTTACAACCCTTCACAAAAATTGTAAGACTGCATCCCTTCCCCCTCAGTCAATGTTGTTTGGAGTGACTTATTGCTAAGATTTAACTTATTTATCTCATTGATAGAAGTCAAAGTGTCCCTAGAGCTTAAATCAAAAGGAATATTAGGTTGTAAGAGAGAACATAAAAATTTATCTAAATTTAGCTAAAGTTCTAAGTGCCTATAGATGAGATGATTGGTCGAAAAGGAGGTGGGGCGTTAGGCACGCGTGGCTTATGCATTTGCATTATCTTTTTGTTAGTTTCCAAAGTTCCCCAAGAAAGCGTTGTAACTTATTTTCGCGCGATATTGTAGGGTCTTCTTGAACTGTTTTATATTTGGACCTATCTGAAATCTCTTATACTAAAACGCGCTTGCAAGTCTATTGTCTTTTTTGTCAGAGCGAGCACGCTTTTCTAGAGGTTCCCTGGGCTGCGCACTTGGACCAGAAGCAAGGGCAAACTGTTGAAGGCGTGCCATCGCTTGGTTTTTTCACCCTAGCTACCAGAATCTAGCCGAAAAGTGGGGAACAACCCTTCTTCCATTGTTTTTGCTATTGTTTTCAACACAATAAACAATGAGTCACATGGACGATTTTTACCAGAAAAGTCGTTACCTGGAAGAGCGGATGCTTAGATCTATGATTTGGTCGTTAATTACATGTTCTCGGACAGATGATGGGGTCATTAATTACAGTAATGCCATTCGTTCTATTATCATAGTTACTCTGCATTGTACTGATTCCTAATGACGGCAATTTCAGGATAATTCTAAAGGATTTCAAGATTTCAAGTTCTCGATTCTAACGAAGGATGAACGAAGATGTTTTTGATCAGAACATTTCAAATGTATTCATTACATGTCAAGGATAATGTGGAGGATGTTCAGTAATGTTGTGGGTTATCTTTCAATAATGTGGTAGTAATATGGAGGGCATTCAATAACGTGGAGGGGTGTCTTTCAGAAGTTTAAAGGATGCGAAGTAATCTGGAGGAGTGTCTTTCAGTAATGTGAAGGGTACGATGTAATGTGGAGGGCTATCGTCCTGTAATGAGTAGGGTCTGCAGTAATGTGAAGGACTATCTTTCAGTAATATGAAGGGTGTGAAGTAATGTCGAGGACTATCTTCAAGTAGTGTGGAGGGTACACTGAAATGTCGAGGGCTATCTTGAAGTAGCGTGAAGGGCTATTTTCTGTAGCGTGGAGGGATATCATGAGGAAGTGAAGGATGTTAGAGAATGCGGAGGGCTGTCTTTCAGTAATATGAAGGGTGCGAAGTGATGTGGAGGACTATCTTTAAGTAATGTGGGGGGAAACAGCGATGTGGAGAGCTATCTTGAAGTAGCGTGGAGGGATATCATGGGGAATGTTGAGAGTCTTCAAAAATGCGGAGGGTTGTCTTTCAGAAGTGTGAAGGGTGCGAGGTAATGTGGAGGGCTGTCTTTCAGAAATGTGAAGGTTGCGAAGTAATTTGGAGGGCTATCGTTCTCTAATGAGTAGGGTGTGCAGTAATGTGGAGGATTTTCAGTAATGTTGAGGACTATATCGCAGTAATGTGGTGGATGCGGAGAAATATGGAGGGTTGGGCTACCTTTAGTGATGTGAAGGGTGCAAAGTAATGTGGAGGTCTATTTTTCAGTTATGTGAAGGGTACACAGTAATGTGGAGGGCTATCGTTCTGTAATGAGGATAGTGTTCAGTAATTTGGAGGATGTTCAGTTATGTTTAGGACTATATTGCAGTAATGTGGTGGACGCGGGAAATGTGGAGGATTGGGCTGTCTTTCAGTGATATGAAGGGTGCAAAGTAATTTGGAGGTCTATTTTTCAGTTATGTCAAGGGTACACAGTAATGTGGAGGGCTATCGTTCTGTAATGAGGATGGATGGCAGTAATGTGGAGGATGTTAACTTATGTTGAGGACTATATTGAAGTAATGTGGTGGACGCGGGAAATGTGGAAGGTTGGGCTATCTTTCAGTAATGTGAAGGGTGCAAGGTAATGTGGAGGGATATCATCAGTACTGTGGATGGTGCGGAGTAATGTGGAGAGATTATGGGTGGCTTTTTTTGGGTGGTTTTATCCACATTATGGGTGGTTTTTTTAATTGAACAATCCAGGTTTTCCTCTGCAAATTTTTCCCATTTGATTTTAAAGTTATTAACATGCTAAATATCCATATGCAACTAAATATTTAGAATTGCTCCTTTATAAAGCATTAACTGGAAGGCGGAGGTCCTCAGTGAACCGCGGAGCGAAAAAGCCCGCAAGGGCTAGTAAAACCTAAAATACAATTATCATTTACAGACCGACCTAAAATGACGACCCGTTAACTTTGTCCGGTTTCAAGATTACAGTATCATTCTTATTTCTTAGTTTCTTCAGTATCTGGTATTTCTTGATATCTTCTCTAGACGTTTCAATGGCGCAATACACAGTTATTAGCCAGGTGTGAAAGATCCGACTTAAGTTTTCCAACCATTCGATCATCCAAACGGTTCTGAGTCATTTTCTGAGTCAGTTGTGAACGTGCTCCCTTGTTACTATACAACTGTTGTCTCCAATGGTTGGCTGTCGACGAAGTCCATTAATATTCCGAGTTTATTTATATACTTAAATAGTTTTTAACGAATATGAGATAACGTAAATCCTCGAATAAGCCCCCGGGGCTTATTTGCTAAAACTAGTTTTTTGGGAGGCTTATTGGAGAGGTGCTTATTGCAGGGGAGGGCTTATTTCAAAGCTCCATTGTTCCAGTGTGCTCCAACAGAATAGCAGGGAGAAAAAACACAACTTATCTCCATCCTATAATGAAAATTAGCTGCTGGCCAACGGCCAATGTAAAATGCAGGTCACATTTTCGATGTTTCCTTGTACAAAGTTTTGACTTCATACTGTATGTGCTATGGTTGTTGAGGTAACTATGGTGGCAACCCCCTCCCCTCCCTCCGGTAAAAAAACATCCAAAATTTGTCCGGTAAAAATAGAGCTAAAAATGGGTTTTCTTTAACCAGAAACCCAACGAGCAAGATGGGAAACTGAAGAAAGCTTACAAACTTCAGTTTATTTGAGTAAAGCCGGTTTTCCACCAGGCTGTTTTTTCCTTGCGTAGCAGAGTTGTGATTTTTTTAATCAATGCGCACATTAAGAAATATTTTCAGATTGCTTCAGCAGAATAATTACATCCTCTGAAAAGCTTTCGGGCGATTCGGAAGCCGCGTGAAAGTTAAAGTTAATACAACGATCGCTTGCAAGCATTAATATGATATCTTTCATGATATCTTTCATGATCGCTTGCAAGCATTAATATGATATATTTCGTGATCGCTTGCAAGCATTAATATGATATCTTCTATGATATCTTTCGTGATCACTTGCAAGCATTAATATGATATCTTCCATGATATCTTTCACGATCGCTTGCAAGCATTAATATGATATATTTCATGATATCTTTCATGATTGCTTGCAAGCATTAATATGATATCTTCCGTCATATCTTTTCACGCAGTGATTCACGTGTTACCATAAATTATAAATATATATGTTAAGACAATTACAGTGAGGGTTGTTTTCGAATATTTGGCAGAGGAAGTTCATTATCTCACTTAAGTGTTTTGTAATCCGATCCGTCCACATCAAAACCAACCATTCTGTTTAGACCGAAAGGGTTCCTTTTTTCACTTGGACTCTTCAATTAATTGAGTTTGTCACCCTCCGCATCTGGATTTTAATTTCGCCATAGTCAAATGTTTCGGTCTCTGTCTTGAGTTTATACTCTGGCGCGTTTCAGGCAACAAAGCCTTTTCGTTTGTTAATGAATGTTTTCGCTCTTTGTCGCTATTTTAAAGTTTTTTAAGACTTGAAATTATTTGTGGTTAAATGTTTTTCTTTTTGATATTTCAGCAAATATTTGAGTGAAAATTGGATATTTTTCAGGTACCGACGCAACTTACGAAATCTGTTTATCGTGCATGGTAACGTTTGGGATCGCATTGTTACCTGGTTTTTCACTTTTTTCTCTGCTGCGACAATAAAGGATAAAGTTCACTTTGTTTCTGGTGTGCAGTATCTTTATGATTATATCAGTCCCGATCAACTGGAAATGCCTCCTTTTGTTTTGGAATACGATTTGCAGGTTTGCTCTTCATCAATCTATCACATTTCAACCTATCATATTTTTCGTATTATTTTATACCCTAGTTCATGCTTTTAGAAAGTGTTTAGCTAACATTTTCACGTAATCTGCATGCGACGATAAGGTTTCATGCAATTTCTCGGATTGAAATAAGTGCCTTTGTTTTCCCTCATTACTACTCTAAATATTCTGTCTAAGTTAAGATAGAACTGCGGTTTTGGCTATATTTTCCTATACAAGTACTCAAAAATTGCTTCTTCCTCATTTTGAAGCAGGATAAAATCCTTTCGCACGTGACCTTTAATTTGCGAATCGACGATGCACATTAATTGGAGACCTTGACAGAATAAACTCGACTACAGATTAACCGGTCGCAATTCAGCAGACAAGTACTGAACCAATACTTTTTGGACTCTATCGTTTATCAAGTCAAATTGACTTTGCTATTTAAGAACCTGCTGTATTAACCAGAAGTTTTACGTAATGTGCATGTATTGTAAAAAAAAACCCAGAACCAAGACCGAACTAAAATCGACTCTGTGATGATTTCGGTCTACTCGACCCTGTTACTCTGAGGAGAATTGGGAGACAAAGTTCTCGGTATGTTCTATGATCTTTACGCTCTTCGTCGGTTTTATTTACGTTTTTTACTACCCGAAGGTTATTTCTCTTAATAATACTTTTGGTTTAGTTGTGCAAATATGTAGTTCCTTTTGTTTGAAAAGCTGCACAGCTCAACAATTGTACGACCAAGATGATTCCTGTTTTATTTGCTCTGCAGCCTTATTTGCTCTACGGACTTGCGTAGTATGACGTAAATGAAACCCATTTGATTTCTTATCCTATTTTTGATGTTTCTTAGTTCTGTCTTTTCTTTCTGCCTTTCAAGTAAATGTTTGATGATATTAACATTGAAGGCGTAAGCTGATCATCCTATATGTTTTTAAGGAAAATGGACCAAGTTATCACTCGCCAACGAATATGTTCCGGACTGGCATGTCATGAGAGAATCTTTTTCAAGCTGCATGGAAAGAATAAAATACCAACTTTTGAATCTTCAGATAAACAATTCAACAATGTGAAATTATTGCTGCCCTTTGGTGAACTCTCCTGTGTAGGCAAAATCCAATTTAATTTTTCTAATTATTTATAAACAAATTTGTGTAGAAAAAGGAATACATAATAGGCTTTCGTTTTGTACAACCTCATCTGCTATTCCCTATTAATAGCTGATGTCAACTGTGCTAGAAGCTTAATGAATATCGTTCAATATTTTCGTTTATAAGCACCATGGCGTATCAATAAATAAGTTGTTTTGAATTTGCCTTACTGATAATTTTTTGCTATTCTCTGCTTGTTCCTGTTGTTGCCTTTCTATATTTTTAACGAATGTCCAGATGTCGTAGGAACAAAATAGTGGAAACTTTTTTCCCTGTCTCAGTTGAAAGACAAAAGTCGAAGCATGGGTTGCAGGAGTCGTGGAATTTTGAATGAAAAAGAACTTTTGATTGATAAATTGTCCATTTTGTATATATCTCTCTGTATTCTGCTGCGAGGGCGCCATGCTATGCTTGCGCGTGGCTGATTGACGTGGGATTGAGCAATCATGTCACTCAAAATGTAAGTTGAAACCTCTTCAGTTCCTAAATATCAGATGGGTAAGACAAAAGAGAACTGGGAACAATAGATTCTATTGTTTTTCCAGCGTCGCGTTTTCTCCTCATGCTCGAAACATTCCTCAACTTGAAATAGAGGGATGCCCAAGCAATCCTAGGGTAAATTCTCCTGATGTACGGGGGGCTCGTATTACAACGAAAGAAAGAGAGAAATAAAAACATTAGGATTGTGGTTTTGTTGACTAATTTGGTTTCGTTAACTCCTTACTCGAGGACGACAATTCAAGTCGAAAAAGGACAGTAAGAATAATTTCTGTTGGACCAACATTACACTGGATTTCTCCTTCTATATTTTTTGCGTACCATGCCATGTTTTCATTCTGAATCTTCTATTACAGTATTCTTAGAGAAAAGAAATCCTAACTTGTTCAATTTCAATCATCAAAAATTACAGAGTGACAATGCTAACTTCTAAATTTGGTAGGATTTTTTCTAGTAATTGAAGCGACCTACCTGTAAGCAAACTCGGGTTGGTCCATTCTAAACACGCCTTGAAATTCTGTACTAAAAAACTAGGAGTTTTGAAAATCCCCCGTCTTTCGGGACGAAAGCTCACTTTCCAGTGTCATAGGTGTGACGTCACACCTATGACACACCATTGTTCTTGTGTTACGAGCATCTGGAGAAAGCTGAAACCAGCAAGTTGAAGTGTGTCTTACCCATCTGATATTTAGGAACTGAAGAGGTTTCAACTTACATTTTGAGTGACATGATTGCTCAATCCCACGTCAATCAGCCACTCGCAAGCATAGCATGGCGCCCTCGCAGCAGAATACAGAGAGAGATATACAAAATAGACAATTTATCGATCAAAAGTTCTTTTTCATTCAAAATTCCACGACTCCTGCAACCCATGGTCGAAGAGAGAATCCCCCTGCAGTTGGAACCAGGTGACCGCGTGTCTCGATTTAGGTTTAGATTCGACTTGATTCAAAAAAGACAAGAGAGACAAAAGACAACTTTACCAAAGGTTGCTTTCATTCGTTATATCTCATCCTACATCCTTTTCGAATACTTTTTGGCTCACACAACTTACCGAGGTTAGATGTGGTCCCCTTCGAAGGTTTTTAATGAAATTGCAATCTTCAACTTCGTTTATTGTTTGAATACAAGTAATTTATTGTATCTTTGTCTGTTTACGACTTGAAGATTCTGCTGAAAGGCGGAAAAGAACGCATTTTGCGTTCATCATCTTACAATCTTTCGGCCCCAGCGCACACCGTTTAAGTTTTTTACTTGTATGGTTTCAACAGTGAGTTGAATCAACAGCAAACTCGTGGACGTCTTCCCGCTGTTGTTGTTTACAAAAAGCCATCAATACCAACATTTTAAACGTTTTGAAGGCAGAAATTTTTGAGCTTACCCCAACACCCTTTTTAAGTTGACCCTCGACAAAAACTACAGATCATTAGGGGGAGGCTGTGGGTAAGCTGACAGATGAAATTGCAAGGCATGCCAATGTCGAGAACAATTTACTTTAGCTTAGCAAGGCTTCTGCAGAGTTGACCTTGGGCATATTGGGAAGCAAAGTAGAACATGGTGAATTTATGGCAATGGTAGAGAATTATGACAGAGAAATCCGAAATATTCTTGGATCATTGATATTAGTAGCTACTATTCGAGTCACGATGCATGAAAAATGCGCCCAGAAAGTCTGCAGTTTAGATAGTAGATGACATTGCAGCAATTCACTCTTTCTTAAGACTAGGGCTTACTTTATTGCTTATACCATATTCTTTCATTATCAGTTGAGAAAACAGAGGTTAGGCAGTGCGGTCGATTGAAGAGGGAAATTCCCTTCCTTTTTATCCCGTCATCTGTGGCATATCCGCCATAACTTGAAGAGCGCACCAAATTGAGAATTACAAACCTTCCAAAATCACGACAGCGCAACTCTGTGCGTCTTTTCTCCTCCCGCTCTTCAGTATCCCTGGGTATTTGTTTGTCGTTACCGTCAGTCAGGTCAAAATGCTGTTCAAAAGTCTGAAAGCCGGTAAATAATGAAACGCAGTGAGACTGTCTATGTTTTTTCTCGTGTCATTAACTTAATCTATGCTTGTATGATCTTTCATTAAATCTATAAAAACCTATACCTCTCAATGGTACTTTACCATCTTTTTTAGCCTTCAAAAGGCGAATACCATGGGCTAAATTATTTCTGAAATGACAAGCAACTTTGCAGCCCGTTAAGCCGAAATCTACAATCTTGGACAAATTATATCGGAACGGTCTAAAAAGTAAAGTTTTGCTATATCTGTTGATTCCCCCTTCTCCCCCTTTACAATGTTGTTTCAAACAAAAGTTGTCATGCTCTACTACCAACACCGTTTTGGATGTAAAGGGGGAGGAATTGGAGTTATGGAAGTAGAAAATCAATGGAATAAGCCATATTCCTTGGAAAAAAGGCTTTGTTCCAAATATAGTGTCCGACATTTTTTGAGAGGAACTTCAAGTTTCAAACTCCATACTATGTTTGCATTGAGAACGTCTTTACTTTGTCAAACATAACAGATTCATAATATTAAGGGTGTGTCAATTTTCAATTTTCACTGGACGTGTATGCCTCTTTAACATTGAAGAAGGGTTTAAGTGAAAAATATATATTTTGTAACATCTTTTTGAAAATTCAAACGTCCTTTCAAAGATATGTTACACTCTTTTTTTTATAACAACCAGAAAATTTTAATCGAAGCTGGCTGTTCTTAAATTTTTGCTGTTTTTGAGCCTTAAATGTTCTTATCTGTTCTTAATTCCTTGGTTACTAAGATATCTATATTTTTCAACAAATGTCTTGGGTGGTACTAGGTTTGTGTGAAAATGCAGCATTCTTGTCTATATCTCTGTTTGCTTCCTTTTTACGTTCAGTCTGACTGTCTTTACTTACATATTTCGCTGATATTCTTAGGGCCTTTGAAAAGTCCAGCCTGAGCTTGTTCTTGATTTGTTCTAAGAATCTGGGCAAAATCCAGGCTCGTGTTCTTATAAAATTGTTCTTATAAAAAAAAGAGTATATACAGACAATATTGGATAAAATATAATGGAACGGCCTAAATAGTTTCACGAAATCTATTTTTTCCCTGTTGTAGCTAATGTTGTTTCCAACAAAAATTGTCTTGCTCTACTACCAACATCATTTTGGGATTTTGGGGGTAAAAGGGGGAAGAATTAGAGTTATAGGAGTAGAAAATCAATGGAATAGGCCATATTCCTCGGAGAAAATGCCTTTTTCCAAATATTTTGTCCGAGATTGTCTGTATAACTTATTTTTTAAGATGACCATAAATTTTCAAAAAGATGTTGTAAAATATCGCACGGTTTTTCGGGTGTTGGGTAAATTTTAAGCGGATTTACAGTTTTCAGACCCCCCAAACAACGATCCTTATAAACTATTTGAAATTTAGGATTAAAACTAACAAACTTTTTCAATAAGCAACTTGACTTTGGTCCATCTCTCAAGAGTTGCTTAACATATCTAGTATTTCAGTTCTCGCAAAGTGACTGGTACCCCGAAAACCTCTTATTTTGGCTCTTTTCTGGCTTTTTAATGTGATTGACATGTTTGCAAGGTTGTACAGTATAAAGAAAGCTAATTAACCAAAAATTTTAACAACATTTCAGCCCTAGTTGCTTATTGACCAGTTGCTTATTAAAAAAAGTGTATTTAAAATACACGCATTTTTTTTATAAGGAAGTTCGGCTCAGGGTCAGTGCTGAAAATTCCTTAACTAATGGTGAAAATTGAGTACTCAATATTCCTTAGCAATTCCTTAACTTCTTACTTTGTGATTCTTAATAACAACCAATAATAAAGGAAATATAAGTCATAAAGGTTTCAGAAGACGAGTAGAAATGAATATGATTGAAAACCATCGGCGATAAGTATATTGCTTGCTCTGTTAATTCAAAACTTCATTTTTTTGATCGAAATGCTAAGTTAAAGAAAAAGTCAGATTCCTTAGTAGTCTCCAGTCCAGTACTAGAAATTCCTGAAGTTTTTGCCAGCCCGAGTACTACCTGCCTTATAAAGCACTTCCTTATAAAAAAAAAAATGCGTGTAGTGTGTTATTTTTTCTTGCCTTCCATGCAGTTTCCACGTGGACGCTGCTGCTGTTTTCCCGCCTACTCATTGCCTCATATTCTGCTTTGACGTTGAAAATAACTAGTGAACGCATAAATAATTCATGTTGAGGATAATTTTAGTCGAAATAAAGGGGAACGCCTGCTATATTCGGAAGTAAAGTTTCGTTTCAATTTCAATCATGCTATAAATATCCTATTTTTATTCTTCTATTGTTAGAACTTGAATTTTATTGGATTAAATATTTCACAAGGATGTTACCATTGGACATTCCCTTGAAAGCCCTTAACGGTGTTGCCTAGTAACAATTACGGTTCAACCAATCAATGGTAACTTGTCGCAGCCATTATGGATCACTTGTATTGCTCAAGTACTTGCTGTCCTCTTGCTTGCCCTGTTCTGTCTGCTCTCAGATCTAAATCTAAAGTTGTGTGAAGAGATAGGCCTATCTATCTAGCTGAACGAACGAAAATGGCAAATACTACACACATGCTAAGCTTCGAAGAAGTTAGAAGGCTAGATGATGTTCTTGATACAGCGATTCAAGTTCATGGTCGTGGAAATTTTCCAACACTTGAAGTACGACCAAAAACATTTATCAGGCTGCTCTTGACCAACTTAGGAGATCAAGAGATCACTGTGGAAGACGTTCGTCTGAACGGAAGCACAGCGAGTTATATACTAAATGATAGACAAGGACAGCAAGAAGACTTGGTATACAACGACTTAGATTTAATTTTCAATGTTAAGCTCAAATCAATGTCGACTTTTCATCACGTAAAAACGGCAGTATTGGATTCTCTGAAAGATTTTCTACCTGAAGGGGTTTCCAAAGAACGAATGAGTAGCTGCACTTTAAAGGAAGCCTATGTGAGAAAAATGGTAAAGGTCAGCAACAGACCTGACAATTGGTCTCTCATTGCCCTGACAAATAAAGATGGAAAGAATATCGAACTGAAGTTTGTTGATACGATGAGAAGACAGTTTGAATTTTCTATCGATTCATTTCAAATAATTTTGGATTCCCTTATCAACTTCTACAACCTTGCAGATGTTGAGATGAGTACAAACTTTTTTCCTTCAGTTTCTGCTGTTTCAGTTTATGGAGATTTCGATGAAGCAAAGAACCATCTTTCTAACAGACTTATAGCTACAAAAAATCCTGAAGAAATTCGTGGGGGTGGATTGTTGAAGTACTGCAGTTTGCTTGCAAAAGGCTTCACCCCGGTGAGTAAAGACTTCCGGTGCATGGAAAAGTATATGTGCAGTCGATTTTTCATAGATTTTAAGAGTATTTACTGCCAACAACAAAAACTTGAAAATTATCTGAATAGTCACTTTACTCCAGATAATGAAAAGAAATTTAAATATCTCATGATTCTGTACGAAGTTGTAGAACTTTCAACAGTTTGCTTGATGGGACATGAGAGAAGGCAAACTTTGCAATTAATATCTGACATGGCAAGTCAACTTTTTAATCAGCCAAAATATCAGCAAATAACAGTCTTCTATTCTGTTCCAAATCATCCTTTTTTGAACAACAATCCTGAGTATGTGATGCTTGGTAAATGGGAATCAAACAACAATACTAATAAGGTGGAAAAGGCTGTTGCATGTTATTGATCCATCGTTGAGAACTGTCAGTTTACAGAATTCTATTCATCTGCAGTCTATTCATTAAGTTACTTCCTTGATAAAGGTTTATGTGATTAATGTTGCGTTTAAAAGTTTATTAAATATTTCTGTTTGATCAGTTTTTTGTCTTCGGTGATATTATTTTTATACAAAGTAACTATTTTTCTGATTACTAGATTTATGATACTCAACAAAATATATAAGCTTTCAAACTGTCCCCTTTAAACCAGTTCTTTTAATAATTTTAGCAAATTATGTTACAATTTTTGGGACCAAAGTTCCATGAGAAGAACGTTCAGGTTTGACTTTTGTAAAAAAAATAGTACAACTAGTGCTCAAAAACAGTTGGGGCTGAAATAATGAGATAAAACAATTCAAAACATAAAAGGAAGTTATCAAATATAAAAATTATGAATATCATTAGGCTTAAATAAGTGTAACAAAATAACAAACACATTGATGCTCTAGATTTCATGGTTTTATATAGATTGGATAAAGATTGGAGTTAGGGTTGGAGTTTTGTTTTAATTTGATTCTTTACATTTGAAATACAGTTGGATGCTTTTGCTACCTGTGTAACAAATAACTTTACATTGATTGATGCAAGCTGATGTGCTTTAAATGATTAAAGATTTATTTTATCATCACTGAAGAACCCCTTGTAGTTCTTAATTATTTTAATCCTTAACAGAAATGTATTTTTCTGTCATAACTGTGCTCTCTTTTTTTGGAATCATTATCCAAAGCTGGTGCTTAGATTCTAATTTGAATATGTGTCAATGTGCCAAAAACCTTGCTGCCCATCATGCCTCAGTCAACTCTGTCTTCCTATGTTACCTAATCAGCCCTCCAATTTTTATGAATCAACTTGGCCCACTGCTGACATCTTGCATTTGACAGCTCCCTATATTCAATGAAAACAGGTGGTCCACCTGAGGTGGACTGACCTGTCCACTATGGTCATAAACTTTGTGAGATGGGCAACTTATCCAGAAATCAGTGTTGAACTGATAATTAATGAAATACCAGTTACAAGGATACCATGCAGTATTCAAAAATTGTGTGTTACCCTATTTTTAATAAGCAACTGATCAATAAGCAACTCAGGCTGAGATTTTGCTAAAGGTTTTCATAGCTTATCTTTACACAGTACATCATTGCAAACTTGTAAATTGCATTGAAAAGCAAGAAAAGAGCAAAAAAGAGTTTTTAGGGGTACCAGTCATTCTGTGAGTGCTTCGGCTTTTGTGGTTTTTGGCTCAAAATTGGCTTTGGCTTTTTGACCCCCCTGCAATGCTGTTATGTAATTTGCCTTCCTCTTTACTCATAATGTTTTTGTAAAATTTTCTAACCCCCAAATGCATCATTACGACACCAATTCATGGCACTATAAAGTAGTATTGCAACCATTTCAGATTTTGTAAAATATTGAATATTTCCAGTTGTTAATTGAGTAACTCTGCGATGAAATACAAACTTCCACTGTACAGTTTTTTATAAGAAATTTTGGAACTTTTAGCCTCTAGTTCCTTATAAATTTGTTCCTTTCCTTATGTGGGAAAAAGTGGCCGTTAGCCCCCGTCCCCTGTACTTCTTTTGTCTTTCTTGCTTTACTTGTCTTTTGTTGAGAGGCTTGACTGGTTTTTTTGTTGAGAGGAAGAATTCACAGGGGAAAAAAGGGCAGTTGGAATTTTCTAAACAGATTAAACAGAACTTAAACCTTGATTGAACTCTCAGAGACGGAACTCAGAATTCGGATAGACTCATGAAATTGAACTCGGAATTTTACTCGTTATATATATGAACTTGGAACACTGGAATAACTTTGGTTTTTTTCTTATTGAGTCTTCTAGTGTTCTAGAGTTTTGTTTAGACTCCAGGTTTCTGAATTATACATGAAGATACATAAAACGTACACATTAAAGGTTCTGATTTTGAGCTGTTGAGATGTTAATTTAGATCTGAAGATTTTTTCAAATTTTCTTTTGGTCTGCATTGTTTGTCCTTTTCTGGCTTGAATGTCTTTCTCACTGTGTTTACATAGCTTCCTAGCAGTTTGCAATTCTCCCAGTCAGGTGTATCATCTTTTGGTTTTGCTGGTTTGTATTTTACCAACCAATCTAACTCAGACCATAGTGGTTTGTCGTATCTGTGTTTTATCAGTTCTTCCATTGTTGGAGGTGGTGGAAGTTGTAGCAGCGGCTTCGGTACTTCATATAGTTCGATTTTTGTTGTGTTAATTGCCAGATTGTTGAGTTT
The DNA here is from genome assembly GCA_014526335.1 of Chrysaora quinquecirrha. Classification (NCBI taxonomy): domain Eukaryota; kingdom Metazoa; phylum Cnidaria; class Scyphozoa; order Semaeostomeae; family Pelagiidae; genus Chrysaora; species Chrysaora quinquecirrha. The sequence goes on from JACTAT010000216.1 coordinate 43,355, forward strand.
TAGCAAAGAGGGTAATTTTTCTTGGATTTTTAGGAAGGTGATTACATCATTGGTGAGGTAGGTGATATCATCAGCATATTTTGGGTTGATCATTAGATTATTGTTGGGTTGATTTCATTTTGCTCATTTTTAAGCGTCATTGCCAGGTAAAATATAAAAATAGCAACGCTGTAGCAATGTCCGAAGGACGATGGTGATGATATAGTAACGTTGAAGATGATGACAATGATGACGAATATGACGAAGAATAAAACAAGGATGATGATAATGATGATAATGATGATGATGATAATGAAAATGATGATGATGATGATGTTGATGATGACGATGATGATGATGATGATTATGATGATGATGACGATGATGATTATGATGATGATTATGATGATGATGATGATGATGTTGATGATGATGATGACGATGATGATGATGATGAAGACGATGATCATGATGATCATGATGATAATTTTGAAGATGAAGACAACTTTGAAGAGGATGATAGCGATGATGACGATACTGAAGACCGAGCTGAAGACCGAGCTGAAAACCATGATGATGGATTGATGATGATCATGATTGTTTTGATGCTGATTATACGGATGATGACAATGATGATCAGATAAACCTTTCCTGGGAGAAAGGGAAAATTCCAAACTTTTGAATCGAAAATAGAAAATCTCTAGTCACGCATACCGTAATAATAAATTTAAACTCAGGTTAAACTGCGTAGCAAATAACCCCCAGCACGGAAACCTGTAATCTTTGCTGCAAATGATGAATTGAACATTTAATAGCTATCACAAGAATTCGCATGTAGGTGACTATATATATTGGCATGCAGATGACTATATTCGATAATTAGTAGAACTTAGAAGAATTGATTGCCAACTTTTAGTCATTTATGTTTAGATGATTCTCGAGGCCGCAAACTATTTTGAAAAAATATGTCAGACTTGGCAACAATATCTACTGCGCCACAATTTCCTCCTCTCTTCACACGAAAATATGTTACACGTTAGAGGACTTCTAGAAACATCTGACAAAAACAACCCGATCAAGAATTGAATTAAAATACTTTAAAATAAAAAATAAAATCACAGTAAATTTGAGCAACATTTTGTAATATTGTAGTCAAACCTTTTCTTGAAGCCTGACCGAGCCGTCATTTTTGCGAGAAAATCATAGTTCCAAATTTTTATTCTCGAAAGTTTTGATGTTATAGAATGTTCCTGCATCGTGGATCGAACTCACAATCTTTGGCTCAAGGAAGAAGCGCATTATTCCACTGCGCTACACTAACAGTTGATTCTAATTGATGTTTTTGGCAAGCAATTGCATTTTGGTAATTATGCCCACTAACGACAACACTTAACGGCGATTTCAAAGTTTAATTCCTATAATTTGTGGTTTTATCTTTTGTTACGCGGTTTGGCAGGAAAAAGCGTCTATATGCCTATATGCCTATATGCCTATATGCCTATTACAACGAACACCCTTTTAATATGTCCTTCGGACATAAACATAGGGGCCCTATGGCCGTGTTCGAAGAACGACTCTGGTTGAATATAGCTATTTCGGTCAAATGATGAAAGATGTTAATCGGTATGCACAACAATGACGATAATGATTATCATGATAATGGTGGTGGTTATGATGATGATGTTGATGACCACGATGATTATGATGCTTGTTGGTAGGGGTGATTGTGGTGGTAGTATGGATGTAGTGGTGGTGGTAGAGGTGGTTGTGGTGCTGAAGGTGGGGGTGCTTGTGATGGTTGTGATAGGGATGATCGTGGTGATGATTGTAGGGGGTTGTGGTGGTGGTGATAGGGGTGGTCGAGGTGATGGTTGTAGGGGTGGTTATGGTGGTTGTGATAAGGGGCGTGGTGGTTTTGATAGAGGTGATCGTGATGATGGTTGTAGGGGTGGCTTGTGGTGGTGGTTTTAGGGGGCTGGTGGTGGTGATAAGGGTGGTGGTGGTGATGGTTTTAGGGGTGGTTGTGGTGGTGGTGATAGGGGTGGTGGTGGTGACGGTTGAAGGGGTGATTGTGGTGGTGGTGATAAGGGTGGTGGTGGTGATGGTTTTAGGGGTGGTTGTGGTGGTGGTGATAGGGGTGGTGGTGGTGATGGTTTTAGGGTAGTTGTGGTGGTGGTGATAAGGGTGGTGGTGGTGATGGTTTTAGGGGTGGTTGTGGTGGTTGTGATAGGGGTGGTGGTGGTGATGGTTGTAGGGGTGGTGGGTGATTGTGGTGGTGGTGAGTTCCTTTAGATCTTGCCGCAGCCACACTATCAATGATAGTGATGGTAATCATGATGATGATGATGATAATGATGATGGTGATTATTATTATTATTATTATCATGACGATTTTTATGGTGAGGATGATAATAATGAGGATTTGTTTTGAAAACTGGTTTGAAATTGCCGCTCTTTGCCAAGACTCTTTGATTAATGTTGAGAATGCGTGAAATGTCATTTACCAATCCAAGGTGGCAATTTGCCAGTTTCAAATGGTAAACAGCCATGAGTCAGATGCAATCAAGCTTGTGCGAAGAGAAAAATTGTCACATGACCTTAAATCGACAAAGGGGCTTGTGAAGAACTAACCGCAAATTGCACATAAATGGCCGAGACAATGGCCCTAATGGCATTGTTGAGATGCTTATACTATTGTTACACGTTTTCCATTGTTCAAGCGTTGGTTGGTCAGTGAGTTAGTTAGTTAGTTAGTTAGTTAGTTAGTTAGTGACACGCCACCCCACACCAATGTGTTCGAAATTCTTCGAACACAAAAAGGATACCACTTAGTCAATCTCCTTGAAGGATACCTAGATTTGTAGTAAAGGGATTAGTCCAGTCAATGAATAACCAAATGTTGTTGAACCTCAAACAAATTGCAACAAAAACGAAATAAAGTTTTTCTGGTAGTTTGAACTATACTTTATAACATATCAAAAGTCCTAAGGACCCTAAGGAATCCGGCAGTGGAAGATACCAGATATTGAGTTTGAATATGAGGAGTAACCTGGTTAATGTCAAATTTTTTCAAATCATTTGTATCAGTAGTGCATACAGAAATTGATATATTTGTGTTGCTCTTGTTGTAAAGTGGTACGATGGTTTGGGATTTGCAGGGAGGCATGACCTAACGATTTTCCGACTGTAACGTCATAGCGCGCATGCGCAGTGTTAAACTTGTCTTGAAAGCCGAGTAGATATGTTTTTGAAAAAAAATCTGAAAAACATGGCCCGTCTCAAATCTATGGCGGGTCTTTTGCGCCTGGGAGGGGGGTAGTACTTTTTTTATGTCAGGGGGGGGCTCGTCGTATTCCTTAGGGGTATTTTTTCTGGATTATTGGGTATTATCCATGCCTGCAACAGCCAGGATCAATACCGCAATGTACGAGGTCACTGAAGTCACTTACGTAGGCAGTGAGCAACATAAAGATGCATGAGAAGCGCGAATCAACAGGGATATGGCGGATGTAAAGTCACCTATTTCCTATTTTGAAGAATGAGATCCTTTTAGCAATGACAATAGCTTACGGAGTATTGTTACAGGCGTAACCGCTACTGACAAAGTTAATGCACACACAGCAAAAGAAGTTGGAGATAAGACTCTAGAGCGGATGACAGGCAAATCTTGTGAAAATTTCGTGTTTAAAAGAGTGAATCAGGTAATTACGCTTGATAAGTGTGTGCAACAAATTCGAAGAGGTGCAGATATATCAATTGATTCACAGCTGTTACTTCAAAGACCTGTTACAATTGGGTTGTTAAGACTAAGTCAAATGGGTTGTTAAGAAAAGCAAACAAGCCAGCGTTTGCGCAAGCAATCAAGAAGGTTGTCAATGAAGAGACAGTATTACCAACAAATATCTCCGCGCAATATATACTTGATGGTTGCTCCTTGTTACAAAGAATTCCATGGAAGCGAGGTACATCGTATGCTGACATTATCGATAGCTATGTCAAGTATGTTGAGCGAAACTATAAGCAAGCAGTGATAGTATTCGATGGGTATAAAACTGGACCGTCGCCGAAAGACATGATGCATGTACGAAGATCTGGTCTTTCTTCTGGTATGAGAGTATAATAAAGAAAGCTTTATCGTCATGCTTGCTTCAAGATTGAAGAATGAGGGCAATGACGTCTATTAAGCAACAGCGGATGCTGATGTTCTCATCGTACAGAAAGAAATCGAGGTATCAAAGAACGTTGAGACGGCTGTGATTGGTGAAGATACAGATTTGCTTGTTCTCCTGATTTACTACATGAATGCAGAGTCAAAAAAAATCTACTTCTATTCTCAGCAAAAAGAGAATCAGAAACGCACTAGTGTTTGGGACATTCTTTCTTGCAAACAGAAGTTAGGGCCAGATATATGTAACAATATTCTGTTCTTACACGCGGTTCTTGGCTGTGACACCACATCAAGTTTGTTCGGCATTGGCAAAGGACTGTCCTTGAAATTATTCACGCAAAAGGGCAAAACAACCACTTACGGCAACAGGTTGCAGTGTTAATGAATAATCATGCAACACCAGCACAAATTGTGTCATCAGGCGAGAAAGCTCTAATTTGCTTATATAAATGTAAAAAAGGCGAATACCTTGAATATTTGCGGTATAAACTATTCTCTGAGAAAGTCGTCACAGAAAAAACATTTATTAGCCCGCAGATACTGCCTCCAACATCTTAAGCCTCTAAATTTCACAGTTTCAGGGTGTTTGCGCAAATAATGCAATGGAAAGGTGCTGCCATAGATCCAACGCAATGGGGCTGGACAATTCAAGATGACAAGATGATACAACTACAGACGGATCTTCAATGTGCACCAGATGAGTTGCTTAAGTTGATTAGCTGCAACTGGAAGACAGGATCTACAACTCTCCGATGCAGTTGCAAGAAAAATGACCTGAAATGCTCCTCAGGCTGCGGACAATGTCGATGAATTAGCTGTGAGAATACGTTTAGAACAGATATTGAACTGGATGCAGAGGAAACTTAAGACATTATATTCAAGACTCAAGATTTGATTTTATAAATACTACACTAAGACTTAGGTACCTAATTGCCGCCCCCATTAGGACTCTGCACAAACCAATAATTGCAGATAGTTTTGATCGTTCATTTCATTATGGGAGACCTTGTTCCACAATCCGTAACAAAAAGGAGCTGAAAAGCATGGCCGTTTGATAAGATCCGTATTGCCTCGCTGCACCGCACTAGACTTATATCCATACATCCACTGCAATATATAGCTGGTCACATTTTAGTATCAGTCTTTTGTCACTGGGAGGAAGCGATCCATCGCAATCAGATCTTTCATTTCGGAAAAATTTCTAAGCTTTGCTTCGCAGAGGTGGCCTAAAATGAAATTGAGGCTCGTGTCCCAAGCCTGAAATCATATACTCAAATGTGCCCAGCGTATTTGGCCGTGGATATCACATGGATATACGCCTGGAGGAGAGAGATTAGAATACATTAAGCTCTCATGCAAACATATCGATCTTATTCAAAATGAAAACGGTTGTGGAACGAGGTTGAATTTCCGATACTATGAGCCCATATAAATATTGTTCCCTGCCCGCTCTGGTTTCCATTCTTCTGCCTAACTGACATATTTTGCTTGCTGCCCGATTAGGGGTCAGCTCCCGTGCTCATGAACGAAACGAAACGAAGCTTAATGGGTTGCAATTAGGCACTCAAGCGTATTCATTTTTGCTAGACTAGTCAACTTTCTCATTCTTAGAACTAAATTTTTTATTTTGTTGATTTATATGTGACGTCATAATGACGTCATCATGATGTTATTGTCGTGTCAGACCCTTCCAATAAACTCATATATATTAGGTAGCTCTTTTATCTTTAGTACCCCTATGATTTTGCATCAATTCGCAGAATCAGAGACATTTTGTAGCAACTCTATCACCCAGGATAACGTATGTGCAGTACAGCGTGGTTGTGCAGTACAGCGGTGGTTGTGCAGTACAGCGGAGGGTGACATCAGTACAGCAGAGGGATATCATCAGTACGGCGGAGGGATACCATGAGTACAGCGGTGGATGTTCAGTACAGCGGTGGGATACCATGAGTACAGCGGTGGATGTTCAGTACAGCGGTGGGATAACATGAGTTGCGTGGAGGGATACCATCAGTACAGTGGAGGGATACCATAAGTACAGCGGTGGGTGTTCAGTACAGCGGAGGGATACCATCAGTACAGCGGTGGTTGTTCAGTACAGTGGAGGGATGACTTGAGTACAGCGGTGGATATTCAGTACAGCGGAGGGATACCATGAGTTGTGTGGAGGGATACCATCAGTACAGCGGAGGGATACCATCAGTACAGCGGTGGTTGTTCAGTACAGTGGAGGGATGACTTGAGTACAGCGGTGGATATTCAGTACAGCGGAGGGATACCATGAGTTGTGTGGAGGGATACCATCAGTACAGCGGAGGGATACCATCAGTACGGCGGTGGATGTTCAGTACAGCGGTGGGATTACATGAGTACAGCGGAGGGATATCATGAGTACAGCGGTGGATGCTCAGTACAGTGGAGGGATATCATGAGTACAGCGGTGGATGTTCAGTACGGAGGTGGGATAACATGAGTACAGCGGTGGGCGTGCAACCTGTTTGAGAAATTGCAACGGTGTTGCACGAATATGGCAGTATCTGTGCGCAGAAACAGACGCGTTTCGCTCTTCCCATTCCATAGGTTTAGAAAACCAGTACATTACGGGACAGCATAAATTCACACAATTAAAGCTCAAGCCTGCTATGGGCTGCGATTTTTGGAATAGACTGGCTGGCTACTAAATGCCTCTATTTCTCCAACATTTGCTGCTTTACTACGGAGAGTTTTGTTTGATATTTCGAAAAATGCAAATATGCGTCGGTGTTCTACAAGGAAATGATTCTGCTTGATTCTGATTTCGTGAGATGAGTTTTGCATGCGATGTTTCCAGTGGCTAGTAAATATTTGCGAGCGGAAAATCACAGGACAGTTTGCAAGCCAATTTGTTTTTTGTGACTTCTCATAGTATTTGTATTTGCAAGTATTTAAAACAACGATTATTGTTGATTGAGTCATGAATTCAGCACTTTGTCAAAAAAACTGTACAATTTTTTTGTGAAACTAGCTCTCCGTAGTAAAGCAGCAAATGTTGGAGAATGAGAGGCACTTAGTAGCCAGCCAGTCTATTCCAAAAATCGCAGCCCATAGCAGGCTTGAGCTTTAATTGTGTGAATTTATGCTGTCCCGTAATGTACTGATTTTCTAAACCTATGGAATGGGAAGAGCGAAACGCGTCTGTTTCTGCGCACAGATACTGCCATATTCGTGCAACACCGTTGCAATTTCTCAAACAGGTTGCACGCCCACCGCTGTACTCATGTTATCCCACCTCCGTACTGAACATCCACCGCTGTACTCATGATATCCCTCCACTGTACTGAGCATCCACCGCTGTACTCATGATATCCCTCCGCTGTACTCGTGTAATCCCACCGCTGTACTGAACATCCACCGCCGTACTGATGGTATCCCTCCACACAACTCATGGTATCCCACCGCCGTACTGAACATCCACCGCTGTACTCATGATATCCCTCCACTGTACTGAACAACCACCGCTGTACTGATGGTATGCCTCCGCTGTACTGATGGCATCCCTCCACTCAACTCAAGTCATCCCTCCACTGTACTGAACAGCCACCGCTGTACTGATGGTATCCCACCGCTGTACTGATGGCATCCCTCCACTCAACTCATGGTATCCCTCCGCTGTACTGAACACCCACCGCTGTACTTATGGTATCCCTCCGCTGTACTGATGGTATCCCTCCACGCAACTCATGTTATCCCACCGCTGTACTGAACATCCACCGCTGTACTCATGTTATCCCACCGCTGTACTGAACATCCACCGCTGTACTCAGGGTATCCCTCCGCTGTCCTGATGATATCCCTCCGCTGTACTGATGTTATCCCTCCGCCGTACTGCACAACCACCGCTGTACTGCACAACCACCGCTGTACTGCACGTACGTTATCCGGGGTGTCTATGCTCGAGCAGGGCAATGCAAAAATTTCAAGCCTTGGGGTGTAAGGTGCTAATTACGTCTCAAAATTTTTGGATGTTCCACTTCTAGGATTATTGAGTGTGGTTCGTTCTGCAAGAAAAACAGCATTTGATTTTTGTTGCCATTAGCTTGAGGTTCTACCACAACTTGACTGGACTAGATCACCTAGATTTCCATTCAGTCTGACTTGTATTGTTGGTGTGTTTATAAGTAGGCTATGTGTATTTCGTCTCCTTCAAGTACACGCTAGCGAATCTATAATCACTACTGTGGTGGATAATCACTACTGTGGTGGTACTATTTGCGTACTGTGGTGGATAATCGCTACTTGTGGTGAGTTACTATGCTTGCGGTGGAGGCAGTTTTGGCGTACTGTGGTGGATAATCACTACTTGTGGTGGGTTACCATGCTTGCGGTGGTGGCAGTTTTGGCGTACTGTGGTGGTTTTGTGGTTTTTCTTGCTTGATCTATAGAGTTTTGCTATGATTTCGTATTCACCACATAAAGCATTATTACCCACCACAAGTAGTGAGTATCCACCACAGTACGCAAAAACTACCACCCCAACAAGCATAATAACCCGCCACAAGTAGTGGTTATCCACCACAGTACCCAGAAACTACCACCACAGTACGCAAATAGTACCACCACAGTAGTGATTATCCACCACAGCAGTGATTATAGATTCGCTAGCGTGAAGTATGTCTTCTAGGTATTGAAGTAGTTTTTCTCTGTCAACATTGTCAAAGGCTTTAGACATATCAAATAACGCCATGTATATTTTGAAATCGCTTGCATTTATTGCTTTTTCAATAAGTAATTTAACAGCCAGCACTTGTTCAGTTGTTCAGTGGTCGGCTCAATAGACTGTTTCCAACGAAAAATGCTGAGAAAAGCTCTTGGCATTTATTGTCCAGAAACAATTTCAAACGTAGAACTCTACGAAGACAGTGTGAAAAGTGGGGTACGACCATAAAGAGGAGAAGATTGAACCAGCTGGGACATGTGATGCGCCTACCAGCAAGCACACCCATCAGACAAGCTTTGGAAAACACCTTCAAGCCTTGCAAAAATAAAGTGGGCCGACCAAAACACACATAGAGTCGCACAATCAAAAACGATTTGGCACCACTAATCCCAAACTTCAAGCTAAAGGATCCAAGGTCAATTCATAATGGTCAATTGATGAACTTCGTAAATTTACTGAGGATAGAGAGGGCTGGAGAAAAGCTTCTAAAACAGTGCTCATGCAATAAATTTTGTAGAAGAGAAATGATGATGATTATTCTTATTATGATTGTACTTACTGTAAAGGGATTTTATTCATTGAAAGAATTTACTGCCGAGTGCCGAATTTGAAAGCGGACATTGAAGACTTTGACTCAGGTGAAATTTAACCTTTTTGAGTTTTATTAACGTGAATATTATCGGACTGCCTAAATCAGGCTTGAAGCATAGAAACTCGGACTCATCGTATTATCTCTTGGTATTCATAGTTGTATATAGTTTTGTGTGTTATTCTTTACTTGTTTTCTTGAATGCGACTCTTTGATTCTAATTGGGAACCCAATGGTACTCTAATCTGCCGGCTTAGGACAAGTGCCTAAGCGTCGATACGAGCCAACGGCAGATCATTTTCCACACCTTATAAAAAAAAACATAGGGGCCCTATGGGCATGTTCGAAGAACGACTCTGGTTGAATATAGCTATTTCGGTCAAATGATGAAAGATGTTTATCGGTATGCACAACGATGATGATAATGATTATGATGATAATGGTGGTGGTTATGATGATGAACACGATGATCATGATGCTGGTTGGTAGGGGTGATTGTGGTGGTATGGTGGGTGTGGTGGTGGTGGTAGAGGTGGTTGTGGTGCTGAAGGGGTGGTTGTGGTGGTTGTGATAGGGGTGATCGTGGTGATGGTTGTAGGGGTGGTTGTGGTGGTGGTGATAGGGGTGGTCGAGGTGATTGTTGTAGGGGTGGTTGTGGTGGTGGTGATAGGGGTGTTCGAGGTGATGGTTGTAGGGCTGGTTGCGGTTGTGGTGATAGTGTAAAGGTACTTGGAAGGGACCTTTACAGAGTGAGTTTGCGATGAGATAAAACGTAAAATATAACACAAAGATTGAATCAAAGTTTCAACTGCAGCTCTTCATAAAATCGTCAAATACACTTCATATAAACGGCTTCACAACTTCGAATTCTACGGCAAATACAACGGCATATATACTCGACAATATCACGACTTATAACGGCTAATATTAACGGCAAATATAACAGCAAATCTAACGGCAAATGAACAAGTCATAAAAACATGAAACCCATGAGCGTACGGCAAGATAACGACAAGACAATTTGAACAATCGCCCGATGTTCTCGACAAGTGGATCTTTTTGTGATCAGTAGGATAACTCCTTTAGGCCGAGTGGTTTCAGTCGCTGCAAATGACAGTACACGCAGATTTTTTAATAAGCAACCGCTTATAAGAAACCAAGATGTAGAAGGCCTAAAACTTAAAGGAACGTACAGTACCTCAGGAAAAAAACCAAAGAAACATTTTAACTTTTAAATAATTTGTATCACTGCAAGCAATCGAGGATTGATCAACATCGAAGCTATTTCCATTCATTTGCCGTCAAAAAACTCGCATATCAACGGAGTGTTACTCATTGCGTGAGGCATTTCATTGAGGGGTCTCCGTTTAACTTTCAATACAAAGTCATTGGATCTGAGTCATTGAAAGTGTATGATTTTTTATTATTCTTTCAGTGATAAAAAATGACGCATTCTCAAGAATCTCTGTATTTTATTTTGTAAAAATTTCCACTCCTAACCGGCATTCAATCAAAAACAGGCCTAACTTGTAAAGTATTGATTGATCATTGCTTGATAAATCAAAATCATCTGCCTTCCAAATATATCCTATTATCACAATATGGTAACAATTACATGGACTGATGTTATTTACAGTATCTCCTTACTGTATAATAGGACTTGAATCGTTTCTTTCGCTTCAACTCCCATCAAATGTCAATGTGAAGCAAAATTTGCTGCAATATCTCTCCTGGAACGACAGCAATTCCAGTATTTGTCCCGGGAGAGGATTCTCGTACTCGATACGGCTACCATTTTCTATAAAAATGTTGCGCCCGACCTAGACCTCTTTGAAAAGGTTTATTTGAAGGACATCGTTCGTTGACTGACTGGGTCCAAAAGTTTGTTCTAGGCCGTCACATTTAAGAAGGATTTTTGCCAATAGACCTTTCCCATTATTACTCCAATGAAACTGTAAGTTTTGAATGCATTTCAATGGAGTGGAATAAGAAAAATATAGATATAAACTTCAAAGAATTACATGTAGCATTGCAGTTATGTAGTCAGGGACTTTTAGACATTTAAAAGAATTTTAGACTATTTATATGAAAAAAAAACAAGCCGTGGAGAGGATTCCCTTACTCGATATGCCTACCATTTTCTTGAGCCGAGGTTCAATAATATTTTTCTAGTAGCTAGGATTTTTCCACTCTATTCAAACACTGCTACAAAGTCTTCTAAAAATCTGCTGTTCTAAGTGCATGATTTTTTTTTATTTTTCTTTCAGTGATAAAAAATGACGCATTTTCGAGAATCTCTGCATTTTACTTTGTAAAAATTTCCATTCCTAACCGGTATTCAATCAAAAACAGGCCTAACTGGTAGAATATTGATTGATCATTGCTTGATAAATCAAAATCATCTGCATTCCAAACATATCTATTATCACAATATGTGACCATATCCTTTAAGCAGCGCAAACCTAGAGATAGGAATATCTCTTCTCATCATATCAAAATCGTTCGTTGTATCCGACCGACTTTATGCAGAGATCAAGCGGAGGAAAATAATCCCACACAAGATGACGATGGTTTTTAATGAACAAACAAAATAATTGACGGGAAGTTTCCTTGTTTCAATGAATGAATCGCTTTAATCTTTCCAAAGCGATAATGTGAGAGTCAAAGTTCAACTCATTATCAAGTTTGATATCAAGCAAAACCTTAACGCTTACTTTTATACCAGTGGTGTCAGATCTATCCTTCTTTACAATTATGGCATGGAATCTTTCAGGATTAGCAATCATTTCATTGTACACCAGCCAATCCAAAGCAACATTGGACTCTTCGAACCTAGATCAGGTATCTTCTTTGAGAAGAAACCAAGGATATTATCATCACCACATAATTGCAAAGAGTTGCTTGTCTTATAAATAGAAAAAAGTCGTTCATGTAAAATTTGAAAAAATTGGACCTAAAACGGATCCTTGAGGAACACTTGAGATAAGAGCCCAACATGAACAATAGGTGTTATTTATACTAACACACTGCTCGCCCTGCTAAAGAATAGTTCTTAACTAAAGAGTTTTTTTGAAATCCGTACGCAGAAATTAGATCATGGGACAGCAGTCAAATGCCTTTGAAAGATCTATGACTGTGCCTACGACATGATTAGTAACGAGCTTCAATCTTCAGTCTTCAACTAGTCGAATTATTAGAACATGCTGTTAGCTAAAGGATTTCCTACAAGCAACAGAGCGAGCCTTGCGACAAATTGCGCCAATAAATGTTTCTTAATTATTTTCTCGAAAATATTAGAGAAAGCGTATAAATTATCTATCTGGTATTGTGATTCATAGGCCTTGGTCATATCCGAAGTAGGAATTCTACTTTTACACTTTCCTGTAAACATCCGATGCTTCGATGTTTGTGTTGCCTGAGTCCAAATAGTTGATAGCAGATATATCGATCAAATCAATTGATTTCTTAACGAAACACGATTTATGGCTAGGATTAAGTGACAAAATAAACCTATCAATCAAGATATTTGCAGGTTACACCCTCACTTAGGCCCCATGTACACTACAGAAAAAGTAAGCCTTTTTCAGTCATTAGGGGATTAAATGGTTTCCGGTATAGTGTACATGGACATTTCTTGATTGTGTTCGAAGAACTTCGAACACATTGGTGTGGGGTGGATGTCACTCACCAACTAACCAACGCTTGAACAATGGAAAACGTGTAACAATAGGGCCATTGTCAAGAATGCCATTAGGGCCATTGTCTCGGCCATTTATGCGCAATTTGCGGTTAGTTGTTCACAATTCGGCCTGCAAGCACTTTTGTCAATCTGGGGTCATGTGACAACTGACTCATCCTTGTTTACTAAATGGAACTGGAAAATTGCCACCTTGCTTTGGTAAATGACATTTCAGGCATTCTCAACATTTAACAAAGAGTTTTGCCAAAGAGCGGCAATTTCAAAACAGTTTTCAAAACAAATCATCATTAATATTATCCTCACGATTAAAATCGTCATAATAATAATAATAATGATAATAATCATCATCATCATCATCATGATTACTATCACCACCATTGACGGTGTGCAACATCTAAAGGAACGCTACCACCACCACAACCAGCCCTACAACCATCACCTCGACCACCCCTATCACCACCACTGGAACCACCCCTACAACCATCACCTCGACCACCCTTATCACCACCACCACAACTACCCCTACAACCATCACCACGATCACCCCTATCACAACCACCACAACCACCCCTTCAGCACCACAACCACCTCTATCACCACCACCATACCCACCATACAACCACAATCACCCCTACCAACCAGCATCATGATCATCGTGTTCATGAACATCATCATCATAACCACCACCATTATCATCATAATCATTATCGTCATCGTTGTGCATACCGATGAACATCTTTCATCATTTGACCGAAATAGCTATATTCAACCAGAGTCGTTCTTCGAACATGCCCATAGGGCCCCTATGTTTTTTTCTTTGGCTTGAAATTTTAGGCGCGATCAAAAGACGCCGCATTAGCAAAATGGTCGTGGTCCGAGGATGCTCAAAACGATTAGCAAAAGTCATTAGTATTGTTTCGTAATCCCTTCGTGGTAAATCGATGCCCACCTTTCACCTCTGCTAAAATTTCTCTCGTTATGTTCACAACACAACAAAATTTTCTACAATTCTTCGTTGCTAAAATCTCACCATTGCCGAGTGTTTTTGCAACAAAAGACGAAAACCATGTAATCGCAACCCCGTAGAAGAATACAGTTGGCTCCTGACCAAATAGAGCAGTACATTATCGCTTTTCAGGTTGTGTCTAACGGGGAGATTAAATTTTGGGACATTACTTTGAAACATCAAAGGGTTACTTCTCGCAAAGATTGAAACAACGGCGTCAGTGACGTTGTTAATTGTCCTTCTTGTAATGGATGTTCTATACGTACTAATCTTCTTGCCAGTTTGAAAAATACTCTGCGCACAAAAGCTCTGTAAAGTTTGCCATTGCAGTACGACATCCAGGGGCGGTCATGTCCCTATGGGGACAGTGGTTCTAGGTCTGTCCCTAAACTTGGCTTATTATTCTAAAGACATCTTCAAACGTTCACTCGTGTGGTGGCGCCCGTTAATCCTAGAACATACATTTGTGGGGACGTAATAATTTTGGAATAGTTTTCAAATCAAGCCGGATGCGCAAAGTCTGTGGTTGAAAAAGCTTGCTAATTACTTTTTCAAGCTGTAGTGGCCCCGTAAACACTACAGAAAAAGTAAGCCTTTTTCAGTCATTAGGGGATTAAATGGTTTCCGGCATAGTGTACATGGAAATTTCTTGATTTTTTCTTTGGCTTGAAATTTTAGGCGCGATCAAAGAAACCGCATTAGCAAAATGGTCGTGGTCCGAGGATGCTTAAAACGATTAGCAAAAGTCATTAGTATTGTTTCGTAATCCCTTCGTGGCAAATCGATGCCCACCTTTCACCTCTGCTAAAATTTCTCTCGCAATGCTCACAACACAACAAAATTTTCTACAATTCTTCGTTGCTAAAATCTCACCATTGCCGAGTGTTTTTGCAACAAAAGACGAAAACCATGTAATCGCAACCCCGTAGAAGAATACAGTTGGCTCCTGACCAAATAGAGCAGTACATTATCGCTTTACAGGTTGTGTCTAACGGGGAGATTAAATTTTGGGACATTACTTTGAAACATCAAAGGGTTACTTCTCGCAAAGATTGAAACAACGGCGTCAGTGACGTTGTTAATTGTCCTTCTTGTAATGGATGTTCTATACGTACTAATCTTCTTGCCAGTTTGAAAAATACTCTGCGCACAAAAGCTCTGTAAAGTTTGCCATTGCAGTACGACATCCAGGGGCGGTCATGTCCCTATGGGGACAGTGGTTCTAGGTCTGTCCCTAAACTTGGCTTATTATTCTAAAGACATCTTCAAACGTTCACTCGTGTGGTGGCGCCCGTTAATCCTAGAACATACATTTGTGGGGACGTAATAATTTGGAATAGTTTTCAAATCAAGCCGGATGCGCAAAGTCTGTGTTTGGCTTTGGTCTTATTTTTAGTCCCTCGTAAATAGTCAATAGCCTCACAAAGACGGCAACTTTGTAAATCGTTTTTTGTCGGAATCCACGCCATGAGAGAAACTTCAAAACTTTTTTTAGAGAAGGTGAGATGATGGCGTATTGCTTTTATTGCTCTGACAAAAAAATTGCTCACGTGCACACATTCTTACTGTTCGTAATACGTGCGTTATTGTTAATAATATTAATATTTGTTCTTCCATCGTGTAAACAAGAAACTCTAGACATTCAAAAGATACTGATCATCTCTTCAATTTCAATTCTTATAAATAAATGATACAGCCTTAAAATTCTTAAATTAAATAGAATGTTGCACGTAAACATTCAAGTTTGGATGGCATCCACGTGACACCGACTTACACGTTGTGTATGAATTACAACGCATCAATAATTCAAAACTTTTCTAATAGCTTCAAAGCAACGATATTTATCTGGAAGGTAGAATGGTTCATAAACATGAGGAAATGGGGTATCCCAGCCGCAGACTCTTTCAACTGGAGCTTCAAGGTGAAGAAAACATTTCTCCTGAAAAAGAAAGTAAAGAAGAATAATTTAAGAGAAGGTTCATCGCAAAATAGACACTCTTCTCAAAATCAAATGCTTGTTTCTTTGAAAATAAAAATCATATACCTGAACAGTACTTGCTACTTCTGCACCGAAACCACCCGTTATTGGGGCTTCATGGGAAACGATTGCTCTTCCAGTTTTCTTCACAGACTATTGAGTAAGATACATTCAGAATTAAAAGTACAAAATAAAAAAAAACATTCAAAAATCAGTTACGTAAAGCAAAAAAAGAAAACGTGGAAATTTGAAACTTCATAATTCTGAGATAATACGTTTGGCGCATGGTAATACTAAGAATAGAACAAGATAATACCCAGTACGGCTAACTTTTTGAGAAAACATGAAAAGTTCAGCTTAATCTGCGGAAATACCTTACATGATTTAGCTTCTAAAAGGTAAATGGTCGCACAAACATGCACAAATGTCTGAAAAAATCTCAAATTCGCGACATCGTTGGTCTTTAAAAACTGCAAAGGGTAGCTTTTCAAAAAGAAACGTTTGAGTATAGACTCAAGCTTTTCAAATTCTCTAATCAAGATATGGTTGAACGTTGGCCAGGTCAAAAATAATTCATTGACAAGAATAACAGAATTTTGCTTTTCAAAAAGTTCAAAAACATATTTTTCTTGGCGAAAGCAAAAATGTTCAACGGTCACAGTCTTGCGACGTTTCTATATGGTAAAACCGTTTGCTTAGCAATTTCAAATGTTTGTCCAACAATGTTAGATCGTTTTGGCAGAGCCTTATGTGTCTCATCCTTTCACGGAGAGCCAAATACAAACATTTTTACCTGCACGACAGTGTCTTCATCCCATGGCAGGATCGTTCGTAAATCTATAATTTCACAAGAAGCACCTAATTTTTCTTCAGCCATTTTAGACGCCTCCTTTAAGACGTGCAGTTGAGTCCCCCAACCAATCAGGGTAATGTTGCTACCTAAATAAAATACGAAGAAAAACAAAATACAATGCATTTTAAGAATGAAATATGAAAAGTGGCGGATAAAAAGGGATTGTTAAAGTAAAAATTTGTACTGCATACCTTCCTGTATAGTTTCTGCTTTCGATAAAGGAATTTCGTAGTCTTTTACAGGAACTTCCTCAACTAAGAAATGAAAAAGAACTCTTTCTATTTAATTTTAAACGACTAATAAAAAGTTGGATTACAGGAATAAAAATTCTGAAACATAAGCTTTGCACGTTGACGGCTAATGGAAAATGGATAAAGTTTATTAAAGCAAAAATACTCGATCAAGCTCTCCAAGCAAGGTATAATAAATGTTAAGTTATCCCATAAATTATCTCACAATTATCTGAATAAGGTGAGCAACATCATCATACCTGCTTGCCTATACAGAATCTTCGGCTCAAGAAAGATTACTGGGTCAGGATCTCGAATTGAGGCCAAAAGAAGGCCTTTTGCTTGGATAGGGCCACGAGGAATAACAACCTTGAATATAAAAATTGATAAAATTTTGTTAGGCCTAACCCAGAGAAAGAAAATGTTTCACAGTCATGATTTTAACCTGAATTGCTTTCTGACAATTAAACATGATATAGTGATACCTTCACCCCAGGAGTATGAGCAAAATACGCCTCAGGACTTTGCGAGTGATAGTGTGCACCATGACCAACTGCACCATATGGGGCTCTAAATGTTATTTTTCCACAGTCAAATATGCCACCTGATCGATATCTATATTTCGCCGCCTCGTTTACAATCTAGGAAAAACATTAAACGGTTGTATGTGATCACAAAACATTTAAAAAGCTAAAAATATAGTCCCAACAGCTCTATTTCGGCACTAATTCTCGATAAAAAGAAACTAATTGCAACGTTGACTAATCAACTGCATAACGAAAATAGCATTATTCTGAGATATTCGTGCGTAAACGTGATCATATATCCCCTGAAAGAGATTAAGCCCTGTTATGGTACTAAAATGATAAACTACAGAACTCTTGTTTTATATCAAATAATAAAATGGAGAAAAATCAGAACAAATAGTGCTAAAATGCGCGCGAATTAGTACGACTCTGAAAAGACACAGCTGAAATGTGCTTGATATAAAAAGCAAGAAACTCGCTCACCTGATCGAATGCTGGGAAAATGTAATCCGCAAACTGAATTTCAGCAATCGCAGTTGCCCCAGCTGTTGCCATGCCAATAGCAAATCCAGCAATACCTTGCTCACAAAGTGGAGTGTTGAAAACTCGATCTTTACCTGCATTGCAAGTTAGATATGAGAAAAAATAAACAGAAAATCAAGCAAATTTTATTCATATCATTAAGCATTACGCGAGCAAAGTGGCCATGTCTCACTTTCGATTTGACGAAGAATGTTTTGATGCCGGGGGCCGGGGCTATAGGTGATGCCGAAGTAAGAAATTCGAACTGGCTGAAGCTGGAATGAAGATGCTGATCAATGATAATGATGATCAGGATGCTGACGATGGTGATGATGATAATGATGATGATTTGATGATGATGACGATGATAAACATTGCCGTAACGCAGTTGCTTACTCTCATCCCTCCGAATTTTCCAATTAAAATATCTAATTCTGCAAATAAAGCATATAATATCCTGACAATCGCGTGTCAAAACAAATTTGGTAACAATATCTAAAACGCAACATACGACTCCATTCTGCACGATAATGTCTTAAAGTGCAAATGAGAAACTCGAGAGTTTTCTGGTTGGACGGAAAAATTTAATCATCTTGATAAGAACTTCGAGAACTTCTGCTTAATACTCCATAAGAACGAATCATTTACTTTGTTTACAAATTATGTAATTGCTGCTGATTGTCAAATAGTTGATTTTCATGATGACCAATTACGGCGACTTCAAAGTCCCATACGTGCGGCTGATCTATTGTTACGCATTGGCAGAAAAAGCGTCACTGTGTCTATGGATACACACATTCATACCTACCTACATACCTGCCTACATACAAACATACGTTCTGCAAGCAACCTCTCATTATGTCCTTCAGACGTAAAAACGAAGCGAAGATAAACAAGATCAATAATGAAATTTCCGATCTAATTGATTAAAAAATTCTTGGAAGATGCATTTTTGATACAATTGATAACATTTTACCAGTTTTTTGCCATAATTATTATAAAATATTTCATATAGCTAGACACTTTTCTGGGGTGGGAAGCGGGTTCGGAAGGACGATGACGCATGCTCATTTTGGGTGTGCGAGAGAGAGGCTAAACCTTTCCATTTCCATCCTGTTCGATTAGCGTGCGGATGAAAGAAGCAATTTTGGCCTAGGCACAATAGCAAATATCTTCACAAATCTTCACAATCACTCATAAAAACTATTCATCGGTTTTCTGGTTTTGCATCTTGAATGTATCAGAACAGATAAAAGGAGGTTTTTTACCATTCTGTGATAATTTGTGACTTAACAGAGGCAAATTGAAAAGCTGTTGGAATTGTTGGCCTAGTCAGTCGAATTATTTTGCTGTGCCTTTACTGTGTTCAGAAATAATCTCACCTTTGTTGCTGATTATTACGAAAAGCTTGTTACATGATAACACTCTTTGAATTACTGAGATCAGCACTACACAAGAACCCAAGAGGAACCTGTTGAGACGCTAATGTATCTATATCAATTAAAATGTCAACTTTGAAAAAATGATGGTTTTGCAACTCTGCTCTGACAGTGACAGTCCAGAGAAACCAAAGTTTACTGTAATGTGGAATGAAACTGAACTGACAATGTATCTCAATACTAAACACTTGATTTGATAACAATGAAGCTTTCTAGGAAAAGGGGATATTCCATATATTTAGTTATTCAGTCTCTATTTGTTGTTAAGGTCATGTCAGGTTTTTATCTTGACCTCATTATTTTAGAGAGTCTGTTGTTCTTTGCTACACTACAAGCATGAAAAATAGTTCATCTGTTTAAGTTATAATTTGAATAAATGGCAAGGAATAATGAAAAGATTCTATTTGCACAGGCTTTCAAATAGGGATTCCATTAATCCATCCTGGCCGATAAAAGATGTATGGTGGGATATAGCAATTTGTCTGCTAGAAGTATCTACTTAAAATGCAAAACTATCCATAAGAATTAGGGAGCATATTTTCACTAAAATCCCTGATATTTGTTTGCATATGTGTGAATCAATATCTTCTTCGAGTTGAAATGACTCCCTAATTTCTAAACTCGATAAGGAAATTCGGCAAGCTGGTTAATTGAAAAAGTGCAAGGTCGAAACTTTAAAAGGTCTTGGAAATAAAAAATACATGACAACTTATCATTATAAAGCAACACATGGGGAAGAAATTCAACAATAAATAACCAACAAGATGAGCAAAATTGTTGATTTGAATAATCTTTCAAGTTCAATCAATTCATCATTTGTATCTATATCTAGCAAAGAGTTCTTCCTTGAAATTTCTGTGAATGTTGCTGCATTTTTTACCATCGGCAGCTGCAGAGTAAGTTGAACAATGGCCCTATGGCAGGTCTGTCAAGCATCTTTTTCCTGCAAAATATGAATTTCGATTTTTGATAACACTTATTGCCAACAAAAATACTTTAAAAAGCTAGAAATCTATGCTTAAACAGCCTATTGTATAATAAATCAATGCCAGTTGCATCTTAATTGTCATGCTTTTGTGTAACAGAGTAGGCCTAAATTTCAAAATGGCGATAAAAATCTTAAAACGGCACATTTTCAAAGTGCGATTTCACCTCTTAGCGTTGGGGTTCTTCGGGGTTCTTCAAAGGTTTCAATAACTTTGAACCTTCGTTACTCTTTTCCAACTTTTTATTTTACGGAACCCCATACAGTTTATAAAATAATGCCATGTTGAAAGTAGGCACTGTGACGGTCTGAAAAATAGGCCGAAAAGTACGGAATTCTACAGGCCTTTTTTAAGCTGAAAGATTTGCCGAATCGCAAATTTCTTTCTGTTAATTAAAGCATATTGGGTCAAAATTATTCAATCAAGTGAAGAAATTAAAAATGCTAAAGGCAAAATGAAGTTACTTACCCGCAAACTTGGCTGAAAAATTGGGCTGACTTTCCGACCATCTTGATGATGATGACATCACTGTCCTTGCAAAAAGCAGCTTATTGAGCATGCGCGAACCCGCTTCCCACCCCTCAATATAAATGTAAATATAATACCTTGTCCTGAGCAGAGTTGATTGTCAACTCTGAGTCATTTATGTTTGGGTGATTTTCGAAGGTGCAAACTAATTTAAAAATTAAAAACAAAGAGACAAAAGAAACAAAGCAAAAGTTGTTAAATGAAATATTGAACTTTTTTAAAATCCACTTACATTGTCAGTCATGACAATATTTGATAATGAAAATTGAGATCAAAAGTGATGAAAATTTGAACAACATTGCTGCCCTGTATGTTTCATCTTCATATTCACCAGCATTCTTACGTCAAATTTTGATCCAACTTCTCGTTCACAAAACAAGCGTACTATTCCACTTCGCACACTTATAGTCAATACCAATTGGTTTTTTGGAAAGCAATATTGTTTTTTATTGATGTCCACTAACCGCAACACGAGCGTCGACTTTAAATTTAATTGCTCATATCTGTTGCTTATCTATTGTTGCAAATTTGGCAGAAATAGCATGGATAGGCTGATACATGCTGTCTACGAACAATCTCTTAATACGTCCTAAGTTCATGAAAAGCTATAAACACATAGTATGTTACTTAGCATAAAACATTCTGTTTAAATGTTTAATATGGATTACTTAATGAAAATATTTATCACATCATCTTTTATAAAGGGCTCGATATCTAGTGCAATGGCTTAACTGTGAAATCAGTGGCAATTGTGCATTTTATGAAGCAAGCATGAAAATTGGCATACCTACCCAGTTTGATACGCTGAAGATGATGGGATACAGACCCCAATCGAAAAATGCCCCCAGATGCTATTTCTAGACTGGGGTACTCGGTACCATACCTCTACAAGGGTTTCTACCATAACAATGCTGGGAATAACGATACTGACATGAAACTTGGCAAAAATGCACAGTTTGATACGCTGAAAAAGATAGGATGCAGACCCCTCCGGAAAAGTGCCCCCTTCATCTATTTTTAGACTGGGGTACTCGGTACCATACCTCTACAAGCGTTTCTTTTGTAACTATGTTGGGAATTAAGATATTGCAATGAAACTTGGCAAGTATACACAGTTTGATAAGCTGAAAAAGATAGTATGCAGACCCCTCCGGAAAAATGCCCCCTTATTCTATTTTTAGACTGGGGAACTCGGTACCATACCTCTACAAGCGTTTCTATTGTAACTATGTTGGGAATTAAGATATTGCAATAAAACGTGGCAAGTATACACAGTTTGATAAGCTGAAAAAGATAGGATGCAGACCCCTCCGGAAAATGCCCCCTTATTCTATTTTTAGACTGGGGTACTCGGTACCATACCTCTACAAGCGTTTCTATTGTAACTATGTTGGGAAATAAGATATTGTAATAAAACTTGGCAATCATACACAGTTTGATAAGCTGAAAACGATAGGATGCAGACCTCTCCGGAAAAATGCCCCTTTATTCTATTTTTAGACTGGGGTACTCGGTACCATACCTCTACAAGCGTGTCAATTGTAACTATGTTGGGAATTAAGATATTGCAATGAAACTTGGCAATCATACACAGTTTGATAAGCTAAAAAAGATAGTATGCAGACCCCTCCGGAAAAGTGCCCCCTTATTCTATTTTTAGACTGGGGTACTTGGTACCATACCTCTACAAGTGTTTCTATGGTAACTATGTTGGAAATTACGATATTGCAATGAAACTTGGCAAGAATGCACAGTTTGATAAGCTGAAAAATATAGGATGCAGACCCCTCCGGAAAATGCCCCCTTATTCTATTTTTAGACTGGGGTACTCGGTACCATACCTCTACAAGTGTTTTTATGGTATATATGTTGGAAATTACGATATTGCAATGAAACTTGGCAAGAATGCACAGTTTGATACGCTAATAAAGATAGGATGCAGACTCCCTTTGAAAAAGTGTCCCCAGTTCTATTTTGAGACTAGGAGACTCGGTTCCATACCACTCTCAAAGCTTTTCAATTATAACTGTGATATACTACGTTAAGATATTACAGTAGGATTATTCCTCGTATCTATATGCTTCAATGCTGCGTCAGACTGCCGTACCTACTTTCAAACATCTCTATTTCAATAACCATTAATTAGATGTTTCCACAAGTGGATACCACAATAAGTGGGATCCGAACCTGGGCTGCATGACCAGAGAGCCAACGACGTTTCCGCAGAGCTATAGAGCTCAATGAAGTCGCCGAGTAACTCTCCAAGTCATACAGCCAAAGGCTCTCCTCCCGTCTGACGTTTTTTGTTTCCGCTATGTCGAGCCTTCTTCAGCACCATATCAATAACTATTGATTATTTACAAACTTATCATAAACTTAAAATATGTTTGTATGAAATGTTAATAATAAATTAAATAAGAAATAGTGGTCTAGTACAAACCCCTCGCTAAACGCGGCGTAACGCACTTTCAAGTATACAGTAAGTTGTATAAAACTGATGGAGAGTTGTTTATCATATTTACAATGCATTTTACTATACTCATCAGCTTATCTTACCTTAACTAAAGAGCATCTGGGGCTACGGCTCGTGTGCTCCGTTCATCTAAGGCACACCCATGTTCTCGCATTCAAGAATATATAAGAGCCAATGTATATGATAGAGCGCCTGTATGCTGAAAGTTTATAAATTTGCACAGTATAGAGAGGCAATTTGTACACATATACATGGCGAACACAATGATACATATAACCATAATTCAAGGATGTACAAATCATATATTTATACTGTATGTACAATCAGCTAAACCTGATAACCACTTGAGTATATGACCTCTGTGCAAATTTAAAAAACTTTCAGCATACATGACCTTTCTAGTATACACCGACTCTCATATACGACCAATCTCCTCAGACCGTGTTCTTTGACGTGAGAACACGGGGTGCCGGAGCATAGAAGTTATCCCTCCTAAATTCTCTTTAAGGGAGATTAGATGCTGAGTACGGTGTGAAGGGGGCTGGTATTGTTAAATATATATTCATTATGATATACAATATTGCATCAGTTTTTATACACTATACTGTATAGATGAAATGCGTTGCAAGGCGTTTAGTGCGGGCTTGTACTAGGCCATTATTTCTCTGTTGATTATAAATTATTATTTCATTAAAAAAATCCAAAGTCTAAAAATAGAATGAAAGGTCACTTTTCCGAAGGGGTCTGCATCCTATCTTTTTCAGCGCATCAAACTGTGTATACTTGCCAAGTTTCATTGAATATCTTAATTCCCAACATAGTTACAATTGACACGCTTGTAGAGGTATGGTACCGAGTACCCCAGTCTAAAAATAGAATTAGGGGGCATTTTCCGGAGGGGTCTGCATCCTATCTTTTTCAGCTTATCAAACTGTGTATACTTGCCACGTTTTATTGCAATATCTTAATTCCCAACATAGTTATTATAGAAACGCTTGTAGAGGTATGGTACCGAGTTCCCCAGTCTAAAAATAGAATAAGGGGGCATTTTTCCGGAGGGGTCTGCATACTATCTTTTTCAGCTTATCAAACTGTGTATACTTGCCAAGTTTCATTGCAATATCTTAATTCCCAACATAGTTACAATAGAAACGCTTGTAGAGGTATGGTGCCGAGTACCCCAGTCTAAAAATAGATTAAGGGGGCACTTTTCCGGAGGGGTCTGCATCCTATCTTTTTCAGCTTATCAAACTGTGTATGATTGCCAAGTTTAATTGCAATATCTTAATTCCCAACATAGTTACAATAGAAACGCTTGTAGAGGTAAGGTACCGAGTCCCCCAGTCTAAAAATAGAATAAGGGGGCATTTTTCCGGAGGGGTCTGCATCCTATCTTTTTCAGCTTATCAAACTGTGTATACTTGCCAAGTTTCATTGCAATATCTTATTTCCCAACATAGTTACAATAGAAACGCTTGTAGAGGTATGGTACCGAGTACCCTATTCTAAAAATAGAATAAGGGGGCACTTTTCCGGAGGGGTCTGCATCCTATCTTTTTCAGCGTATCAAACTGTGCATTCTTACCAAGTTTCATGTCAGTATCGTTATTCCCAACATTGTTATGGTAGAAACCCTTGTTGAGGTATGGTACCGAGTACCCCAGTCTAAAAATAGCATCTGGGGGCATTTTTCGATTGGGGTCTGTATCCCATCGTCTTCAGCGTATCAAACTGGATAGGTATGCCAATTTTCATGCTTGCTTCATAAAATGCACAATTGTGACAACTAGCTGATATACTAATCTGTAACATAACATCAATAATAATTTGAATGGATTTATACCGTATTTATCAGCCAATCCAACAGTACATCGAAAAACTCCACCAAAAGCAACATCTTCACCAAATATAACTACAAATAAAGAATAAAGAGTATAATTTGCTGAAGGCTGATTTCAAGCCTTATTTGACCAATCTTTGACTTTGAGAAGTATAAAATCTCAAAATCGGAAAAATAGTGGAAACATTTCAGAACTAATAGTTCTTTTCGTCTGATACTCCTCAGAGTATAAAGTGAGAAACAGACCAAAACAATTGAAAAAGGTGGAATTTATAAACAATTGCAGATCGAAAAGCACCAGGCATAAATTAGCGCTGAGGACGCATTCTGTCGCAAAAACCATAAAACCGTTCGTAATTTCTTGCGAGAAACCACATGGAAAACATCGCAAAGCTTAAAATCAATGAAATATTCAATTTGAGCATCATCAATTCGATTCAATTTTCGATTTAATATATAATAGCTTTTTCGTCTGATCCTCAGAGTATAAAAGTCAGAAACAGACCGAAGAAATTGAAAAAGGTGGAATTTATATCAAGATGCAGATCGAAAAACACCAGGCACGAATGAGCGCTGAGGAGGAACTGTATCGCAAAAACCGTAAAACCGCTCGGTATTTCTAGCAAGAAACCGCATGGAAAATCGCTGAAAATAATGCAATATTCAATTGCTGCATCATCAATTCGATTTAATTTAGTAAAATTAACAAAAATATAGATTTCCTTGCCATGAACGGACATTTACCTAAAATAGCAACCTATTGTTGAATCTCACAATTTTTCCATATAGTGATTTCATTGTGGTTGGCATGTTGATGTTGTAATCCATCGTCCTCATCTTCTTCGCCACTACTGAAGCCGAACTAATGAATTGAACAACCTCGTCAAAGTTCTCCTATTCAACACCAGCGTCGTCAATTTAATCCACGCATGCCTCGACGCATCTTCTTAATGTTTGGATGACAGTCAGAAAAAAGAATCCTCACACTCTGTAACTATGCTCCAGCGCTGATACAAACTCTGGCATTGTCCCGTGTTTTTCTATGATGGTCTCTTCTTAACACGACGAAATGCCCATATGTCGAAAGATAATGCCGAAAAACGTTTACAGAGACACTGTTGAGAACGAAAGCCTATGCAATTTAATGAGAAAACCGCACTAAAATACTGCCAAAAACCGTTCACCAAGACAATAATCATAGCCGAACAGCCGCGCAAATTTTTTGGAAAAAAACCGACAACCCGGGCGAGAATATGCCTGAATCTGCGTAACCGTTTTTAATGTCGACACATTCCAAAACTCCTAAGTGATACAAAGATCTTACTTCTTTGTTGGAAATTCAGCTGTTCTGGTCTGTTGAAGACATTGTATGTTGAATTACTTTGATTCTACTCCTAGCCCTGCTATTGGAAATATTTGCACATCATAGCATTTGTAACACCGTTTAAGCAAAATGACAACTACAAGTTTCGAGACAGACCATGAGATATGACGACCAACTGAAGAATGAACAGTAATTCATCATACATTTTTGACTTAGAAGTGAAATTTCCAAAATAGCTAGCTATTTTTGATATCTATTTAGGTGAAGCTAGTCTTTGTTCACACAGAATTGCCAGAATGATTGAAGGGGGAAAGGCTGCTAAATAGCCAAGTGAAAGCAGTTATTTGAAAAGCCGGGGATCAGTCAGGAGACACTTTTGTGAAAGACAGGGATCGCTTTTAGGATGTTCATTCATACTGTCTCACGGTGTTGTCGCAAAGAAAATAAAAACCCAATTCCATCCAAGGTTTTCCTTAAACCACGGATGAAAACCAAACCTGCAGTGGCGTCTTTTTCAAGTGCAATATCCATTGCATCAGTTAATGACTGAAACAAATTCATCTTTTTCGTTTCGCCTGAAAATATACAGAAGTAAAAAAATCAACAATTGAAGGTTTAGTTATAATTATATGCACCATTGCAGCTTTTCAGTAATTTTGAACCATTGAAACAACGGAGATTAACACCATATAATTTTTTATGGAATCTATGCCTCTGTAATTTTTGCCCTAAAGTAAAATGAAAGGTGGGAAGAAAAGAACACGGATTACAGTTTGCTTACTCGAACCTTGTGATTCTAGCGGCAAAGACGAGATATGAAGAAACAAAAAGAAAAGTGACAAATAGTCAAGACACAAATATTATATCTTTTACCAATATTTGACCACGCTGACAAGTTCATGGCTGAATAACTTATCTTGGAAGAACCTTAATATTTTTGATATTATCTGTGTATTCCTCATTCTCCCCCGAACAAAAGTTGTCTTGATTTAGCTATTCCCTACATTTTTTGAGGGTAAAGGGGGAAGTATTGTAGTTACTAAGGTAGAAAATCAATAGAATATATATAGCTACTGTATTTAAAAAGAAAAGAAATCGCCCCAGAAAGCAAAAATATTTAAATTTGTTTTAAATGGCATTGATCTTCATACCAAAATTTTAATGTAAAATAAATGAAAAATAAATGCCTTTTAATTGCAACGAGAACACCTAGAATTGAAAATTGGCACGGGTAGGCCGTATCCCTTGGAAAAAGGCCTTGTTCCAAATATTTTGTTCAAGAATGCAGAGCAAGGAGGGCCTTTTGCAAACCAAGAAAAAGCTTGTCCAGACAGTAGCCAATTTTTTAATTTATCCAAACACTCATTTCATGCACGTATTTGCCTGGCTGTGCTCGTCTGTCAAGGCTATAGTTTACATATAATTTGAATAAATCAGACGCTTCCTAATTTGTGTCTGGATCCTGAAAAGCGCATGACCTTAAAATTTCTATTTACTATATACGCTTACTTTTATGCACCATGTAATAATACTTTGGAAGACTATGAACGAAGCTAATCAAGCGAGAGTAAATAGAAAATAAACAAAACAATGATCATCAAAATTCAACACGACAGTGTAGCTATATTGTCTGCATTCTAAACCTTGAGTTCACTGAAGGACCCCAAGTCTCTGTGCTATAATAATGATAACTGTAAATCAAATCATTACACGCTTCCCCTTATGAAGGAAATTCTACCCCATAAGGTTCTAGTGGTCTACGTCTTCACATTGAGCGTCTTGGTTGTTGTTGAGGTGCTATCTCGATGTTTCCGTTATCAACTGGCACATCGGCAACTGGTTCATCTTCACTTTCACTCTGCAATACTTTGCTTTGGTATGACTCTAAAGAAGGATGCATTTCTTGTGACTTTATGACCGTTCCTTTCCACCGTGATTCTTTTACCTTTGATTTCAGTGACAAGGCTTGGAATTAAATCTCATACTGAACTTGTTCGATTTTTCACTTGTGTAAACTATTTTGCACATGTGTTGGCAAGCGCAGGTGCAATCGTCGTGTCTCCGGGAATGGACTGAGTAATCTTATCATGATCATTATCATTATAAAATCAGATTCAGCATATTCTTATCATCATGGTCATGGTCAAAGTGATTCATGAACATGATCACAACACCATCATCATCATCACTATCATCACAATGATCACCATGAGACATCATCATCATCATCATCATCATCATCATCATCATCATCATCATCATCATCATCATCATCATCATCATCATCATCATCATCATCATCATTACCAGTTTTGCTGCAGCAATTGTACTGGTACATCCTTTGTCAATCATTGTTTCATTTGTACAAATTCTTGCAAACATTCTTTGGTAAGTGATTGCAACATTATATGATGGGGACAATTGATCAAAATATCGGGATTTTAGGAACCTTATTCAAATGGAATAAAATCAAACAGAAGTTTTGTTTTACAGCTTTTGTTTGGTTTCAATATATACAAAATCTTCAGCTTAATGATAAAATTCCACTCAACCTGTTCAAGAAATAATTGCATTTATCTTCATATTTCCATAAAAAAGGTTCTACTGCAATGTTTTAAATGTGAAAATAATTTTAGGGGCAATTCACTCCGAGGGCAATATTTTGGAAGCAAATCTTCGAATTTGTTTCTAAAAGAGGATGAATACTCCTAGCTGTGGGTTCAGGTTGGTTTAACTTTTATAAATTACGACCTTGGCTCCTGACACCGAGAGTCAGCTGGATTACGTCCAGGGTGAATTCCGTTTTACTGCCACGCTGGAGAATATGCCGTCCAAATCAGACTTCACGCCAAACCAAACAATAGATCTACACTTATTTGTTTTATATGTGTATTGTTTTATAATTTAAACAATAGTCTAGGCTGAAAAATCCATGCCAGTATGCCAATAAAATTTCAGACTCCACGCCGGAGATCTCCAGCGTAGGCTACAAGGAATGCACACTGGGATTACATACAACAGCACAGCAACTTCACACTCTTGTAAGACGATGGAGACCACTTTTTCACAATCCGAACATAATTGAAGGTGTATTCAAAGGGTTCCTAGCCAGAGCATGGAGAATTTGTTCACCAAGTCGTTTCGATGAAGAAATTGAGTTCCTCACAGAAGTTTTTGTTGAAAACGGACATGACATTGATAAACTAAAATCTATAGCTGAAAGTTACAAACCACCTGAATTGAGACAAGATCAGAGTCAAGATCAAAATACAGTTGCAGAAAAACCAAAGGTTGTAAAACTTCCGTGGGTCCCTGTATTAGGTCCAAAACTTAAACGCATTTTCAAACAGGCTGGAATTAAGACTGTGTTTACTTCTGGTTCAAATCTTAAATCCATTCTGTGTAATCATAAAGATAAACTACTGCCGAACAGTCATCCCAGGGTATACAAGCTTGATTGCACTTGTGGGAAATCTTACATTGGAGAAACAAAGAAAAAGATCCTGACCAGATGCTTGGAGCATCAACAACAAGCTATGAGAGGAAACTGGTCGTCTTCTGGAGCAACGGAACATTCAAAAGTGTGCCATGGACAGTTTAATTGGTTGTCGGCAGCAACTTTAAGTATAGAAAGCGATTTTTATACAAGAAAGGTTAGAGAGTCCCTTGAAATACAATGCATGAAAGTTGGTCCACTTGATGCCGATGGTGTAAATCGAGATGCCGGGAATTTTGTGAAATCTAATTCGTGGAGATCATTTTTCTATGACTGGAGGAGGAAAGAGCCGAAAAACAATAGATGGAATAATCAATCTAGATGGAATAATTTTTGAAAAAGTAGAAAGATGTTACGACGAATACGACAAACGCGAAGCATCGATCGAACTTTTAACGAATGATGAAAACCGAATCCTTCACTCTGATGATGCTCCCCATTAATGGCGGAGTGAAATATTAGTTACTAAAAATGAGGTTAGTTTGCCATTTTGATGTCTATAATATTATTACTTTTTGACAAATAAGGCACATTGAAAGTCATTCTCAGCCACACAAACCCCATTTTTCAGAAAATAATACAAGTTACAAAAACCAAACCTGTTTCATTGCATTTATTTGTTTGATGGCTTATGTATCCATTTCAGAAAAACATTAATAGTTAGACATTTAATTGTTCCATCTTATTCTGAATCTGGTTTTCTGGAAATGAAAGTTGCCTATATAGATATCCTACCTTGGTTGGGTTGTGAATGATATATATAACATGGATGGTGGATTTACTTACCGAGTGAAACTGCTGCAGTTTCGACAGCGTAACTGAATCCCCCAGCATATCTGATCTGGCTGACATTTTTAAGTGAGAGTCGTGGTTTCCTTCTCAACAACAGGCTTATATTGCGTAGTCCCAACCAGGCAGAAACTGTCCCCATTTTGACTACGATTTTCTTTTCTGCTGCTCATTGTCATTGATGTCAATGGTTGGACAACCTTCATTGAGTTGAATTGATGGACAGCTCAAGCGGGTGGTCACCCACTCGCCAGGGAGGTAAGACAAATAATAATACCAGGGGGTAATATTACTATGCAATTCTACTATTGAAGGTACACACTTTTTTAAAACAATACCTTACCTTATCAGAGAGTGATTATTTGCTTGTAAAAGAAGAGAGAATTATTAGAAATGATGATGAACTTGCAGAGGCTTTCAATGATCATTACAATAATATAGCAGAGAAATTGTGTGGGAAAAGCCTCAAAATCTAGCTGATATACATGAACTAAAAAGTAATAAAGAAATCGTACAATTAGTTCTCGAAAAATATGCAAACCATCCCGTATCTTAGCTATACTCCAAAATCCAAAGAAAGACTTCTCTCCTTTCTCGTTTCACGAGGTTCAACCAGGAGACATTAGAAAATTACTAATATTGATAGTAAAGAGTCTACTGGAATAGATAAAATTCCTCCAAAGTTCTAGCTTCCGATGAGCTGACTACACCTCTAGCAGATGCAATCAATAGAAGTATAAAGAGAAATATTTTCCCAGACATAGGGAAGGTGGCAGCAGTCACTCCTGTAGGTAAAGGCGAGGCGATTTGCACATCAGAGAACAACTTACGTAATTCGTCCCGTTCGTGTTTTAAACGCGTTTTCGAAAATTTATGAAAAAACCATCAAAGGACAGCTAATTCCTCATTTGAGCAAACATCTCTCAAAATGCTTATCAGCATATAGGCAAGCATAAAGTACACAATATGTTTGATCCCGGGGGTACTTCATTGTTCAAAGGCCCATACGTGACGCCAAGTTTTTTCCAACCCACCCATGTCTACCGATAAATTTTGTCAGTCGTGGTACTCATATATAGAAAAAAACAACGAAACTTTTTACCAATCTGAACCAATATCTCAAATGTTTGAACCCAATTTAACGTTCGAGGCAACTCTAAATGCGGCGAAAGGCATTTGCGCTGAAAACTAAAAAGCGCTTTTATCAAGCAATGCATGTCTAAAATGTTTTAATACCCATGTGTAGAAATTCTTTACGAAAACTTTAAGCCATATGTAGGGAAATTGGCGCGGAAAAATTGCCCATTTGGGCGGCACGTCTGGTATAACGAAACATGGAAGTACCCCCAGGGGGTTTTGATAAGGATAGTTAAAGGGTGGAGATAAAGCCTTGATAATGATCACGTGGTTGGGGCTGTTTTACTTGAATTTTCCAAAGCATTTGACTGTATCCCCCATCAACTTCCAATTGCAAAATTGTCTGCCCATGGACTTTAAGAAGACGAACTAGTTTACATTTATTCTTACTTAAAAAGATGATCTGTACGAATTAACAATACCTATATTTCCCCTCAGTTCGTTCTCTCGGGTGTACCGCAAGGATCTGTTCTAGGTCAAATTTTATTAAATATATATATCAATGATCTCTTTCCTTTTATTAAGAATGCTAATCTGCATAATTCCGCCGATGTCGACACCCTAACTGCCTTTTCTAATTCGATTCCAAGCCTGATTAACATCTCAGAACTAGAATCAAATGTAGCTATAGATTGGTTGGAAAGAAATGACATGCAAATTCCATGCTATACTGATGACCAAACTTAAAGACTTCTAGGGGTGAAAATTGATCATAAGCTTTCTTTTGATGAGCACATATCCCACCTGTGTAGAAAAGCTGCGGGTCAACTGAACGCTGTAGAAAGACTAAATTCGTACATAGGAGCAAAAGCTTAAGATACGTTAGTAAAATGTTTTGAATTCTCCAATTTTAATTACTGCCCACTTGTCTGGCATTTATCGTCTGAAATATAATTTAAAAAAAGGAGTGAATACACGAGGGGCTCTAAGATTTCTTTACAACGACACTTTGAGTTCATATGAAGAGCTACTTTTCAAAGCTGCCAAATGTACTATGAGAAAAAGCCGTCTAAGAACCTTTTGCATCGAGATTTACAAGACTCTCTCAAGATTAAATACCCCCTATATGCAAGACATTTTTAAGCTGCAGCAAGCAACAAAACCAACAAGAAATCCAAACGAGCTAATTCACCACAGACCTACACGTTTTTTTATAAGAAAACGGTTTATAAGAAACCTAGAACTAGACACCCCAAAATTTAAGAAACTTTTGGAACTAGGAGGAAGGAGTTATTAAGACATTTTTATGTCAGTTTTCCATGATACTGATTTCACATTTGTGAACGTAGTAATCAATTCTCAAGCATTTCCGTGCAATTTCTCGCACCAGCCGGGCTAAGTCTTTGTAATTCAATAAAATTAATAATTTTCTTGCTATATTCACGTTTTTTTATCGTTTTTACTGCAATTTAATTCAATTAAATTAAGAAAGTGTTAAGAAACTTTTAGAACTAAAATTGGGCCAAAAATTAAGAAACTTTTAGAACTAGGCCCCGAGCCAGGTTTCTTATAAAAAAACGTGTAATTAAGTCACTTTTGGTTCGAAAAACGTCTTATCACTGGACCCAAAAATTTGAAATGCTTTGCCAAAAAACGCAAAACTTATCGAAAATAACCAAATTTTTAAGAACATTATTAAAAAATGGGAATGGGGAGGGTCAGAGAGTCGTTGCAACATATGCAAAAATAAACTTCTGGATCGTAGTTATTATACTTTTTTTAAATAAATAAAAAATTGTATTAACAAGGTTGTATTTTGGTGGTTTTGTCTGTGCAGACCTCAACCCGGGTAATGTCTGTGCAGTACAGTGGAGGCTGTGCAGTACAGTGGAGGTTGTTCAGTACAGTGGAGGGATAACACGATGCGTGTGGGGAGATAACATTGAGTGCTGTGGAGCCTCCACTGTACTCAATGTTATCCCCCCACACGCATCATGTTATCCCTCCACTGTACTGATGTTATCCCTCCACAGTACTTAACAGCCTCCACTGTACTGATGTTATCCCCCCACACGCATCATGTTATCCCTCAACCATACTAATGTTATCCCTCCACAGTACTGAACAGCATCCACTGTACTGATGTTATCCCCCACACGCATCATGTTATCCCTCAACCATACTAATGTTATCCCTCCACAGTACTTAACAGCCTCCACTGTACTGATGTTATCCCCCCACACGCATCATGTTATCCCTCCACTGTACTGATGTTATCCCTCCACAGTAGCTACTAAACAGCCTCCACTGTACTGATGTTATCCCCCACACGCATCATGTTATCCCTCAACCATACTAATGTTATCCCTCCACAGTACTTAACAGCCTCCACTGTACTGATGTTATCCCCCCACACGCATCATGTTATCCCTCAACCATACTAATGTTATCCCTCCACAGTACTGAACAGCATCCACTGTACTGATGTTATCCCCCACACGCATCATGTTATCCCTCAACCATACTAATGTTATCCCTCCACAGTACTTAACAGCCTCCACTGTACTGATGTTATCCCCCCACACGCATCATGTTATCCCTCCACTGTACTGATGTTATCCCTCCACAGTACTAAACAGCCTCCACTGTACTGATGTTATCCCCCCACATGCATCATGTTATCCCTCCATTGTGCTGATGTTAAACCTCCACTGTACTGCACAGCCTCAACTGTACTCAATGTTATCCCCCCACTGTACTGAACAACCTACACTGTACTGCACATCCTCCACTGTACTGCACAGACATTACCCGGGGTGAACTTTAATTTTTGCCGAGCCGCGGTTGTTCTTAAGATTTTTCAATTTTGAGCCTAAAAATATTCTTAAATTACTCTTAACTTACAATGTTGCCAACCGGCCTAAAGATCAAGAGAAATAATTCAAATTTGAGTGTGCTAAATTACGTGCCAAATGTGCTAACGTGATAAAGCTTTGTGCGTGCCAACGTGTTACGTGCCTACGAAACATATTTTCTTTTGCCTTGTTCAGTTGATGGTTTGATAGGATGGTTTGATTTATCATGCTAACCGCTACACCACCAACCATAGGGCCTTTGCACACTAGAGCACTTTTCCAAATTTTAGTAAGGATTAACAAGTTAACACCTTTTTTCCTAGTGTGCAAGGACTTTTTTGCATTTTCTACTATCCATAAATTCTAGTAAGGTTGAAACAGGCCGAATAATTAAATATGGGCAGCTCCCGAGCTGCCCTTATTTCTGCCAAATGTCATCACGGATTAATTTTTTGACCTGAAGCGACATTTTCTTGCTTTTTTCATTCGTTCTCGAAATAAGATGTCGGATGAAGAGTTTTTCATGCTTTTTTATGCATTTTTAAGGGGAAATATTTGATTTACTTTTTCGTTTGGTTTGAAATAGTATTCTCTTACTGCAAAATGATATCTTAAATATTATGCGTCGGCCAGGAGTTGAACCCGGATCAATTGCTTGGAAGGCAACCATGCTAACTGCTACACCACCAACGCTTGTTGCATTTTTAAGGGGAAATAGTTGATTTACTTTTCCGTTTGGTTTGAAATAGTATTCTCTTACTGCAAAATGATATCTTAATATTATGCGTCGTCCGGGAGTTGAACCCAGATCGATTGCTTGGAAGGCAACCATGCTAACCGCTACACCACCAACTCTTGTTGTTTTTAAGGGGAAATAGTTGATTTACTTTTTCGTTTGGTTTGAAATAGTATTCTCTTACTGCAAAATGATATCTTAAATATTATGCGTCGGCCGGGAGTTGAACCCAGATCAATTGCTTAGAAGGCAACCATGCTAACCGCTACACCAACAACGCTTGTTGCACTTTTAAGGGGAAATAGTTGATTTACTTTTTCGTTTGGTTTGAAATAGTATCCTCTTACTGCAAAATGATATCTTAAATATTATGCGTCGGCCGGGAGTTGAACCCGGATCAATTGCTTGGAAGGCAACCATGCTAACCGCTACACCACTAACGCTTGTTGCACTTTTAAGGGGAAATAGTTGATTTACTTTTCCGTTTGGCTTGAAATAGTATCCTCTTACTGCAAAATGATATCTTAAATATTATGCGTCGGCCGGGAGTTGAACCCGGATCGATTGCTTGGAAGGCAACCATGCTAACCGCTACACCAACAACGCTTGTTGCACTTTTAAGGGAAAATAGTTGATTTACTTTTTCGTTTGGTTTGAAATAGTATCCTCTTACTGCAAAATGATATCTTAAATATTATGCGTCGGCCGGGAGTTGAACCCGGATCAATTGCTTGGAAGGCAACCATGCTAACCGCTACACCACCAACGCTTGTTGCACTTTTAAGGGGAAATAGTTGATTTACTTTTCCGTTTGGCTTGAAATAGTATCCTCTTACTGCAAAATGATATCTTAAATATTATGCGTCGGCCGGGAGTTGAACCCGGATCGATTGCTTGGAAGGCAACCATGCTAACCGCTACACCACCAACGCTTGTTGCATTTTTAAGGGGAAATAGTTGATTTACTTTTTCGTTTGGTTTGAAATAGTATTCTCTTACTGCAAAATGATATCTTAAATATTATGCGTCGGCCGGGAGTTGAACCCGGATCAATTGCTTGGAAGGCAACCATGCTAACCGCTACACCACCAACGCTTGTTGCACTTTTAAGGGGAAATAGTTGATTTACTTTTCCGTTTGGTTTGAAATAGTATCCTCTTACTGCAAAATGATATCTTAAATATTATGCGTCGGCCGGGAGTTGAACCCGGATCAATTGCTTGGAAGGCAACCATGCTAACCGCTACACCACCAACGCTTGTTGCACTTTTAAGGGGAAATAGTTGATTTACTTTTCCGTTTAGCTTGAAATAGTATCTTCTTACTGCAAAATGATATCTTAAATATTATGCGTCGGCCGGGAGTTGAACCCGGATCGATTGCTTGGAAGGCAACCATGCTAACCGCTACACCACCAACGCTTGTTGCATTTTTAAGGGGAAATAGTTGATTTACTTTTCCGTTTGGTTTGAAATAGTATTCTCTTACTGCAAAATGATATCTTAAATATTATGCGTCGGCCGGGAGTTGAACCCGGATCAATTGCTTGGAAGGCAACCATGCTAACCGCTACACCACTAACGCTTGTTGCACTTTTAAGGGGAAATAGTTGATTTACTTTTCCGTTTAGCTTGAAATAGTATCCTCTTACTGCAAAATGATATCTTAAATATTATGCGTCGGCCGGGAGTTGAACCCGGATCAATTGCTTGGAAGGCAACCATGCTAACCGCTACACCACCAACGCTTGTTGCACTTTTAAGGGGAAATAGTTGATTTACTTTTCCGTTTAGCTTGAAATAGTATCTTCTTACTGCAAAATGATATCTTAAATATTATGCGTCGGCCGGGAGTTGAACCCGGATCGATTGCTTGGAAGGCAACCATGCTAACCGCTACACCACCAACGCTTGTTGCATTTTTAAGGGGAAATAGTTGATTTACTTTTCCGTTTGGTTTGAAATAGTATTCTCTTACTGCAAAATGATATCTTAAATATTATGCGTCGGCCGGGAGTTGAACCCGGATCAATTGCTTGGAAGGCAACCATGCTAACCGCTACACCACCAACGCTTGTTGCACTTTTAAGGGGAAATAGTTGATTTACTTTTCCGTTTAGCTTGAAATAGTATCTTCTTACTGCAAAATGATATCTTAAATATTATGCGTCGGCCGGGAGTTGAACCCGGATCGATTGCTTGGAAGGCAACCATGCTAACCGCTACACCACCAACGCTTGTTGCATTTTTAAGGGGAAATAGTTGATTTACTTTTCCGTTTGGTTTGAAATAGTATTCTCTTACTGCAAAATGATATCTTAAATATTATGCGTCGGCCGGGAGTTGAACCCGGATCAATTGCTTGGAAGGCAACCATGCTAACCGCTACACCACCAACGCTTGTTGAACTTTTAAGGAGAAATAGTTGATTTACTTTTCCGTTTGGTTTGAAATAGTATCCTCTTACTGCAAAATGATATCTTAAATATTATGCGTCGGCCGGGAGTTGAACCCGGATCAATTGCTTGGAAGGCAACCATGCTAACCGCTACACCACCAACGCTTGTTGCACTTTTAAGGGGAAATAGTTGATTTACTTTTCCGTTTGGCTTGAAATAGTATCCTCTTACTGCAAAATGATATCTTAAATATTATGCGTCGGCCGGGAGTTGAACCCGGATCGATTGCTTGGAAGGCAACCATGCTAACCGCTACACCACCAACGCTTGTTGCATTTTTAAGGGGAAATAGTTGAATTACTTTTTCGTTTGGTTTGAAATAGTATTCTCTTACTGCAAAATGATATCTTAAATATTATGCGTCGGCCGGGAGTTGAACCTGGATCAATTGCTTGGAAGGCAACCATGCTAACCGCTACACCACCAACGCTTGTTGCACTTTTAAGGGGAAATAGTTGATTTACTTTTCCGTTTGGCTTGAAATAGTATCTTCTTACTGCAAAATGATATCTTAAATATTATGCGTCGGCCGGGAGTTGAACCCGGATCGATTGCTTGGAAGGCAACCATGCTAACCGCTACACCACCAACGCTTGTTGCATTTTTAAGGGGAAATAGTTGATTTACTTTTTCGTTTGGTTTGAAATTGTATTCTCCTACTGCAAAATGATATCTTAAATATTATGCGTCGGCCAGGAGTTGAACCCGGATCGATTGCTTGGAAGGCAACCATGCTAACCGCTACACCACCAACGCTTGTTGCACTTTTAAGGAGAAATAGTTGATTTACTTTTCCGTTTGGTTTGAAATAGTATCCTCTTACTGCAAAATGATATCTTAAATATTATGCGTCGGCCGGGAGTTGAACCCGGATCAATTGCTTGGAAGGCAACCATGCTAACCGCTACACCACCAACGCTTGTTGCACTTTTAAGGGGAAATAGTTGATTTACTTTTCCGTTTGGCTTGAAATAGTATCCTCTTACTGCAAAATGATATCTTAAATATTATGCGTCGGCCGGGAGTTGAACCCGGATCGATTGCTTGGAAGGCAACCATGCTAACCGCTACACCACCAACGCTTGTTGCATTTTTAAGGGGAAATAGTTGATTTACTTTTTCGTTTGGTTTGAAATAGTATTCTCTTACTGCAAAATGATATCTTAAATATTATGCGTCGGCCGGGAGTTGAACCCGGATCAATTGCTTGGAAGGCAACCATGCTAACCGCTACACCACCAACGCTTGTTGCACTTTTAAGGGGAAATAGTTGATTTACTTTTCCGTTTGGCTTGAAATAGTATCTTCTTACTGCAAAATGATATCTTAAATATTATGCGTCGGCCGGGAGTTGAACCCGGATCGATTGCTTGGAAGGCAACCATGCTAACCGCTACACCACCAACGCTTGTTGCATTTTTAAGGGGAAATAGTTGATTTACTTTTTCGTTTGGTTTGAAATAGTATTCTCTTACTGCAAAATGATATCTTAAATATTATGCGTCGGCCAGGAGTTGAGCCCGGATCGATTGCTTGGAAGGCAACCATGCTAACCGCTACACCACCAACGCTTGTTGCATTTTTAAGGGGAAAAAGTTGATTTACTTTTTCGTTTGGCCTGAAATAGTATTCTCTTACTGCAAAATGATATCTTAAATATTATGCGTCGGCCGGGAGTTGAACCCGGATCGATTGCTTGGAAGGCAACCATGCTAACTGCTACACCACCAACGCTTGTTGCATTTTTAAGGGGAAATAGTTGATTTACTTTTCCGTTTGGTTGAAATAGTATTCTCTTACTGCAAAATGATATCTTAATTATTTTGCGTCGGCCGGGAGTTGAACTCGGATCGATTGCTTGGAAGGCAACCATTTTATTTGCCTTTAAACCTGACTAGACCATAATGACTATGAGCAGAACCCCATTCGCTCTACTTTTCCATTAACCTATTGCAGCTTTTCCGAAAACTACAATAGAGTACCCACCCAATCAAGGAACCTTAAAGAGGTCCTGTTGGGGTTAGTCATTACACAGTGGTCAAGTATTTTTAAAATGGAAAGATGTTATAAGTGGTCGTTTTAAAGGTGAAATTTCTAATTAACGTGCAAAATATGTTCGAAAATTCGACCGACGATATGGTTGATTTTTTTTCCGAAATACGGTACTTTTTTAAGACTGAACTACTACTAAGATGTGCGCGCAAAAGCAACCTCGTCCCCAGGCCCCAAATCGAATTTCCACGAATCTCAACCGTCATATCGATTTGGACCCTGGTACCGGCGGCGAAACTTAGGCCAAATCTGCCAAAATACTGGCAATTTTGGCCTATCAGAACAAGATTTAGATTCAGATGTTCTAAGAAAGGAAGTGCAAAGAATTCCATTGATAACTGTAAGGCAAGATACAATACCTGATGTAGCATCATTTTTTGGTTTTATAGATGTTTTTCACCTAGTTTTCGGACTATTTTGGTGTGAAATTTTGAAGAAACTGTGACATCACTTAAAATATCTATTTTTGAACAGCCAATCAAATTGCGAGTGGACAAGGCCGACACCAGGGTCGAATATGGACAGCGGAGTTTCACGTAGTAGGCACGTAAGGAAATGTGGCATGTAGGCACGTTGGCACGTACAAAGCTTTGGCACGTAGGCACGTAAGGAAATGTGGCATGTAGGCACGTTGGCACGTACAAAGCTTTGGCACGTAGGCACGTAAGGAAATGTGGCATGTAGGCACGTTGGCACGTACAAAGCTTTGGCACGTTGGCACGTAAGGAAATGTGGCACGTAGGCACGTTGGCACGTACAAAGCTTTGGCACGTTGGCACGTAAGACAATATGGCACGTAGGCACGTACAAAGCTTTGGCACGTTGGCACGTAAGAAAATATGGCACGTAGGCACGTACAAAGCTTTAGCACGTTGGCACGTAAGACAATATGGCACGTATGCACGTTGGCACGTACAAAGCTTTGGCACATTGGCACATAAGGAAATATGGCACGTTGGCACGTTGGCACGTACAAAGCTTTGGCACGTTGGCACGTAAGAAAAATGGCACGTTGGCACGTTCAAAGCTTTGGCATATAGGCACGTAAGAAATTGTGGCATGTATGGCACGTAATTTAGCACACTCGTCAAATTTGTGTCATATACCATTTTATGATAAAAAGCCAAAAAACCTGATCCAAAGGTAGATAAGGTACTATTTCAGCTCCGCCTATCTCATTGAACCAATGCAGCCCAATGTGTATTGCAAAACAAATACAGCGCCACAATAACATTTTTTGCTTTGTGAAAATCGAAGAGAAATGAAAGAATTGTCTTCATGAGGCTTGAGCTTGGCTTTATTAATTCTTAAATTTCAGCGATTTTGAGCCTTAGTATTCTCGTAGCCTGTATTCTTATTAAAACATAGGGGCCCTATGGGCATGTTCGAAGAACGACTCTGGTTGAATATAGCTATTTCGGTCAAATGATGAAAGATGTTTATCGGTATGCACAACGATGATGATAATGATTATGATGATAATGGTGGTGGTTATGATGATGAACACGATGATCATGATGCTGGTTGATAGGGTGATTGTGGTGGTATGGTGGGTGTGGTGGTGGTGGTAGAGGTGGTTGTGGTGCTGTCATACGGTTAGTTTTCAGTGCTTTGCTAGTTGGCAGCGTTCGCGTTCGCGCCCTTTCATTTCTGTTTTTCCCATGGTTTTCTTTGCCTGTTTTGCGTCATTTAGTTTCTGTGCGCGGGTCATAAGGCATCTTGCGCGCCTTATTAGCATGGCTCATGTGTCCATGGCTCCTCGTTAGTCAGTTGATTAGGCACCTTTAGTTTTTATCATGTTTAGCGTATTCTTTTCTATATTTGTAACAATGCTTTGTTTTACTTCTTTGCCAATTCGGCTAGACGCTTCATTTGTGTATTTAAGTTCGCTCATTTCATCAGTTTATTTAACTTACACTTAACAGTTGAGTTCATGGGATATAAGTTTGCGAAAATTATATCCACGTGTTTTTCTGTGTTACTTCTGTGGGAAGTCTTCGGTCAAATTTGGGAAACCGATTTACATTGGTGTCAGGTGTGGGATAAAGAAATCTGAAAAGTTTCAAGCCTACAGCCCGAACAAGAACAAGAGATAGAGATAAAGACAAAGACATTGGTTGTGTCGTTCGTAAGTGATCACTGTATATAGACTCATAAACTGCTACAGCTTTTTGCTATTTGTATATATCGCTTAAACTTTGCTGAAACATTAGACCTGAACCTTTTTGAACATTCGTTTTTGAAAAACAAAAAAAAATGAGTAAGAAGAGAGCTGCACGATCTAGAG
The DNA here is from genome assembly GCA_014526335.1 of Chrysaora quinquecirrha. Classification (NCBI taxonomy): domain Eukaryota; kingdom Metazoa; phylum Cnidaria; class Scyphozoa; order Semaeostomeae; family Pelagiidae; genus Chrysaora; species Chrysaora quinquecirrha. Next base: position 85,946 of record JACTAT010000216.1, read on the forward strand.
TAGATGATTTTGAAGAACCTTTTGTAATCAAACAAGATGAGCAGCCTAAAACTGTCGCTCAACCAAGCAAATTTTTCGGGGAACCAGGAGACGATATCGAAAAATGGTTGAAAAGTTTCGAAAGAGTCGCAAAAGCTAATGGTTGGTCTGAAAAGCGACAAAGTGACATTTTGCCTGCATTTTTAAGGGACCGTGCTGCTGAATTTTATGATGAGCTTTCAGAAGAAAACCGCTCTAGCCTTGGAAAAATTAAAGAGGCCTTAACATCTCATTTCTTGCCTAAGGAAGCACGTAGATTTTACTATGCGGATCTTTATTCACGTAGACAGGGCGAACAAGAATCTGTCGATGATTTCGGAAGAGAAATTCAACATCTTGTCCGCAGGGCCTACGCGGAAATGCCGGTTGAACACCAGGACACTCTCATGAGAGAGCATTTCGTAAATGGTCTCAGAGCTGAATTGAAGCGAATTGTCTTGATATCAGACCCAAAAACGTTGAATAAGGCTCTGGATTTCGCCAAACGAGAAGAGATAAATGAAAAAATTACAAATGGGCCAGCACCTTGGACAAAACAAAAACCGCCTGTTGTACCTGTAGCCGCTTTTTCGGGTGAACAACGTTTAAACGAACGTTTAGATCGTCTAGAAGGTGTAATAGAGAAACTTGCGATAACTGTCGCTGAATCTGCCGTCAATCGAAGAAGTCGCAATAATCGAAATTTTGGAAACTTACGTGCAAGTGATGGACGTCCCATCTGCAACTATTGCAAACGAGTAGGCCATATCGAAGCCAAATGCAGGGATAAAGTCGAGAAGCAAGAACAGAACTCAAAAAACTAATTTCTGCTGCACACGAATCAACATCTTTGGGGTGTGATGCAGCTAAGTCGAATATTTTAAATCGTCATTGTTTAAATTCCGAAATTATTAATGCGCCTTTACAATCTGTAACATTTACTAGTTGTGTAGGAAATTTTGAAACAGAAATTGTTATTGATTCAGGGTCGGGAATTACGATTATGAGCTTTGATTTGTTTAATTTGATTAATAAGTATGCCAAATCACCGTTAGAAATGAGCAATAATGCTGTATTAGCTAAAACCGCAACAGGAGAGAGTTTAGAAATATTAGGGACGACTTGTGTTGAGTTAGATTTAAGCGATAGTCAATGGTATGTAGATTGTTATGTTGTTCGTAACTTTCGTTATCCATTCTTGTTAGGAACCGATTTCCTAGTTAAATCTAATGCTACAATTGATATGGCGAAGATGCAAGCGACCATAGCTATGCACACGGTACCCATCAGCGTAGTTAAGCGCGCTCGCCAAGTTCCTGTTTGCGTCATGGAAACCATGGAAATTCCGTCGCGTAGCGAAGCAATTCTTACTGGCCGTATTTCTGGGTTACAGGGAACAGTCTTAGTTGAGCCAAAGTACGAGATTTCTAGTAGTAACTCTATATTGTATCCTGCTAGATCTGTTGCTAATGTTTCTGAAAATAAAATTCCAGTAAAAGTAATTAATGCTAACGATTTCCCAGTAAAGATTTTCGCAGGGACATGTGTCGGCACGGCAGAGACGTTTGAAGAACCGAAAGACCTACATGATAATGGTGAGTCAACTTTACACAATTTATCTAATTGTAATTGGCTTAATGACATTGATTTACAGAATTGCTCTATTTCTGATTCTGAAAGATGCCAACTTTTAAGTTTGCTTAGTGAATTTAAAGATGTATTTGTAAAATCTGATTCTGAATTTGGGCGTGCCAATCGTTTTTCTCATAATATACAGGGTGGCCCAAAAAAAAGGGACCCCCTTAGGTAAATAATTTCTGTATAAATTTTCTCGAGGAGGAATATTATCAAATTTATACCAGGTAATATTCAAGTCAAGTGCGCTATCGTGTAGAAATATGTTGGTGATAAGAGCTTCCATCTCGGCGCAATGGGACATTAAATTCATGATGTCCAAAAACCAGCTGTTTATATTCCATCATTGCGTACTGTACTGCAATCGTGCGTGAAGGAGAATCATTATCCCAGAGTAAAATTGTCACGACCATTAATGTATGGTCAGTCATATTAGTGAAGTGTTTTGAGCAGGATTGAGGACATTTTGAATATCATTTGACTGAAAGAATGAGTTATTGATTTTTCTGTTTTGTTGCGTAAGGATTACGTAAGGGTATAAAGTTGCATATTTTGTTACAGTACGTTTTTGGATTGTAAAGTTTTAAAGTCAATTTATTCAGAGATACTAACCCATATCATCATGATATTTACACGATATATCTCACTTGAGTTGAATATCATGTAGTATTAATTTCATGAAATTCCAACTTAAGAATAAATTATTAATAAATTATTTTTAGTTAGGGGTCCCTTTTTTGGGCCACCCTGTATCCTCTGAATAATTTGCTCAAGAAAGGGGTTAAGTTCACATGGAACGAGGAATGTCAGAATGCTTTTGAACAGTTGAGAGATTCTTTGCTTCAGGCACCTGTGCTATCTTATCCTGACTTCAAAGAAAAGTTCTGTTTATACACTGATGCTAGTAATACAGGCATAGGAGCTATTCTTGCACAGAACGTTAACGGGGTCGAACAGACTATTGCCTTTGCTAGTCGTAGCTTAAAGCCGCATGAAAGAAAGTATGCTACCATTGAAAGAGAATGTTTAGCTATAGTATGGGGTATTAAACATTTCCGCCCTTACCTATACGGTAGAGAGTTTGATATCATTACGGATCATAACCCCCTTAAATGGTTGGACAACGCCAGGGATCCACATTCTCGTCTTTCTAGATGGTCTTTGGCCTTACAAAGCTATGCTTATACTATTAAACATAGGCCAGGCAAGTCTCACGGTAACGTTGATGCATTGTCGCGCAAACCTGATAGCTTTATTGATCAATCTTTGCAACAAGTTATAGATGCGCCTGTTAATGCTATTGATTCGCCAGGGTTACAGTTAGATCGTGTTAGGGAACTTCAAAGGCAAGATCCATCTTTGCAACATCTTAACTCATATTTTGAATCAGGTACTATTCCTGAAGACTCAGTAAGCGCTCGTCGGTTAATGGCCACAGTGGATGACTATGTGTTTGAGGATGGTATTTTATATCATATTGATAAGGGACATGCTCGTAGTAGAAATACAGCGCGTAAGCAATTAGTAATTCCTAGAGCTCTTAAAGATGAGGTCATGCTATCTCTACACGAAGAAATAACGTCAGGGCATTTATCCTTTAGGAAAACGTATTTGAAAATTAAGCAGCGCTACTTTTGGACTGGTATGTATACGGAAATCGAAAAATGGTGTGCTTCTTGTGTGGATTGCGCTACTAAGAAAACCCCTCGCAATTTAGCAAAAGCACCTTTGCAACCTATTCCGGTCGAAGGTCCATTTGACCGCGTAGCCGTCGATGTTCTAGGTCCTTTTCCGACTTCAGATCGGGGAAACAAATATGTTGTTATTTTTACCGACTATTTTACCAAGTGGACTGAAGCTTTTGCAGTAAAGAATGCTGATGCATTGACCACTGCGAAATTATTTGTAGAAGAAATTCTGTGCCGTCATTCAGCACCACGGAAATTGTTATCCGATCGTGGCAAGAATTTCTTGTCTAAAGTAGTCAAAGGTATATGTCAGATGGTAAATACATCCAAAGTAAATACAACAAGTTACCATCCCGAATGTGATGGATTAGTCGAGCGTTTCAACCATACGTTTACTACAATAATATCTATGTATGTATCTGAACATCATCGTGATTGGGATCATTTTATTCCGTACGCTTTATTTGCATACAGAACTGCTGTTCAATCTAGTACCAATGAGTCACCCTTTTATTTGATGCATGGGAGAGACCCCCGTTTTCCTATAGATGCTTCTCTGTTGCAAGCTCAAGAACTTTATTCTAATACAGATGACTATTGAGGTGTCCTAGCAGATAGATTCTTTGAAGCCCGCAAACTCACTAACGACAACATCGAGTTAGCACAACAAAGGCAAAAAGAACAGTATGACAAAACTGCGAAGGAAATCTCTTATGATATTGGACAACGAGTATGGTTGTACACACCCTGTAAAAAGAAAGGTCTTTCATCTAAATTAACTCATAATTGGCATGGACCATATCGGATCTTAGCTAAGAAATCTCCCGTCAATTATCTTTTAGATGCAAATGATGAGCGTAATTACATACAAAATGTCCATGTTAATAGATAAAGCCTTTTATCTCCACAGATACACGTCCGGAAAGCGAATACCCTGTCAAACAACACGAAAATGCAAATGAGAAAGAAATTGATGATGATCATGATGACAGCGATCAAGATCCAGCTGAACTGGCAGTCAAAGCTATCCTTGATAAGAAAGTCGTTAAAAATCGTTCTGGCCGCCGAGAAACTTCTTATCTTGTTCAGTGGGAGGATGACAGCATCGAGCCATCTTGGGAACCTCTTTCAAATCTGCACTGTGGTGAGCTTTTAAAAGAATTTGAAACTTCGCTAAATAAAAAGAAAACTTGTTAGCTCGTACACGGCAACCTAGACTTCACTCGCAAGAATCGAGGGCGATTCTTTCCTTCCTGCCCCGGGAGGTATGTCATACGGTTAGTTTTCAGTGCTTTGCTAGTTGGCAGCGTTCGCGTTCGCGCCCTTTCATTTCTGTTTTTCCCATGGTTTTCTTTGCCTCTTTTGCGTCATTTAGTTTTTGTGCGCGGGTCATAAGGCATCTTGCGCGCCTTATTAGCATGGCTCATGTGTCGATGGCTCCTCGTTAGTCAGTTTATTAGGCACCTTTAGTTTTTATCATGTTTAGCGTATTCTTTTCTATATTTGTAACAATGCTTCGTTTTACTCCTTTGCCAATTCGGCTAGACGCTTCATTTGTGTATTTAAGTTCGCTCATTTCATCAGTTTATTTAACTTACACTTAACAGTTGAGTTCATGGGATATAAGTTTGCGAAAATTATATCCACGTGTTTTTCTGTGTTACTTCTGTGGGAAGTCTTCGGCCAAATTTGGGAAACCGATTTACAGTGCTGAAGGGGTGGTTGTGGTGGTTGTGATAGGGGTGATCGTGGTGATGGTTGTAGGGGTGGTTGTGGTGGTGGTGATAAGGGTGGTCGAGGTGATAGTTGTAGGGGTGGTTGTGGTGGTGGTGATAGGGGTGGTCGAGGTAATGGTTGCAGGGCTGGTTGCGGTTGTGGTGATAGGGGTGATCATGATGCTGGTTGGTAGGGGTGATTGTGGTGGTATGGTGGGTGTGGTGGTGGTGGTAGAGGTGGTTGTGGTGCTGAAGGGGTGGTTGTGGTGGTGGTGATAGGGATGGTCGTGGTGATGGTTGTAGGGATGCTTGTGGTGGTGGTGCCGTTCCTTAAATAACCGCAAATTGCGCTTCAATTATAAGTTGAAAAAGGAAAGACCACTTAACTGGCTGCTGCTTGTAGAAGTTGTTTCTTCTTGAAGTGAAGAAATAAATTAAAAACCATGCAGGAACACCGCGACGTAAAAAACAACAGATAAACTATAGTTTCGAATTTGAATATTTTTTAGAACTAATATTTCGCCCTGCCAAGCAAGGCTTCTTCAGAGTGTTGTTTTATTAATGAGAAAAGAAAAATAAACTCCTTAATTATTATAATAGTAATAAGGGTAAAATAGTTAGGTAGTGGGAAGAAGAGGTTAGAGTGGGTTAGCGGTCAGTAGTCCTGTTTAGTCCGTTAGGTGCGAGAGTGTTAGCTAGGCCAATGAAATATTGTTCTTTGGCTCTTCTAACACTCTCCCGTTTGTTATGTAGTTGTAGGATGGGTAGAATTTGTAGGTCGTCAACTGTGTGTCCGGGTTTACAGAAGTGATCTGCAACCCCGGATTTGTCATGTTTTTTGCTGATAATGTCCCTACGGTGCTCGTTGAGTCGGTCTCGTAGTCGTCTTCCCGTCTGTCCGATGTACTGGCAGTTCTTGTCCCTGTTCTGTCTGCACCGCAGGCATTTTATGACGTAAATAACGTTGGTCGAGTTACAGTCCAGTCGCTGTTTGATGTTGAATGTTTTGTCTGTGTTGGTTAATGTTACTGTAGTGGCCCCGTCACGTATGTGCGTACATGTGTAGCAGTTGCGCTTGGACGAGCATTTGTGTACGCCTTTGGGATCGTTGGTTGCGTCATTTTTTATCTTCGCACGTACCAGATGATCCCTTAGGCTTTTCGTCCTTCTGTAGCTCAGTACTGGTGGTTGGGGGAAAGCTTCTTTGCAGTCTTCAGAGTTCTGTAATGAAGTGTAATGTTTTGTAAGTATTTGACCCAATTGAGGTAACCCTGGATGGTAGGTTACCACAAAAGGAGTCCTGTTGTTCTATTACTTGTTTTTTTGTCTTTAAGCTGTCCTGTCTAAAAAATACGAGAAGCTTTCCGTATTTCGTTTCATACATGTTTAGGTCTGTAACCTCTGTTGGTATGGTACGTAAGCAGTAGTTCGTTTTGTAAAGGTCGTGCCGTCAGAACAGATGCGTCGCAGGCGTAAAGCAAGACTGAATGGTATGGAGTTCTTGGTTTGTTTGGGATGCGCAGAAGAATGGAGCAGATATTGATGGGTATCAGTCGGTTTGATGTAAAGGTCTGTGGAGATGCTATGGTCTATGTTGAGTGTGACAGTAACATCAAGGGAGTGAGTTGAGGTGGAGGAGATGTCGCTAGTGAATTTGATAGTGGGAAGAATGTTGTTAAGATTGTCAATAAAGTCAGCAATTTTTTGTTGTCCTTGCGTCCAAATAAAAAAAATATCTTCCATGTAGCGCCACCAGACAAGTGACTTAAATGGTGTGCTGTCTAGGGCCCTAGTTTCAAGAGCCCCCATAAACAAATTAGCATATGGGGGTGCCATTCTAGTGCCAATGGCCGTATCGTGTTTCTTTAAGAAATACTGTCCGTCAAACTCAAAATTATTGTTCTTAAGTATTATGTCAATCAAGTCACATACTGTTTCTGTAGGTGGGTTGAGTTTAGAGCGTTTGTTAAGATGTAGCCTGGCAGCCTCAATGCCTTCAGCGTGAGGAATGTTAGTGTAAAGAAAAGAGACATCAAGAGTGACAAGAAGAGAGTCCTTAGGAAGATTGCCGAGTGTGGAAACCTTGTTGAGAAAGTGGGTGGTGTCTTTGATGTAAGATGGAAGTTTGAAGACCAGTGGATTAAGAATATGGCTGACGTATTCAGATATGTGTTCTGTGGGATGGCCGTTAGCTGAGACAATGGGTCTGCCAGGAGGGTTTTGTCTGTTTTTATGGATTTTTGGAAGTGTGTAGAATCTGGAGCAGCGTGGTTGATGTGGAAGAAGGTAGCTGTAGGTGTCTTTTGTTATGTATTCGTTTTGTTTCATCTGTTGCAAGCATTGTGTAACCGTTTTAGTCACATTGTTTGTCATGTCAGTGTCAAGTTTTTTGTAGAAGTTAGTGTCGTTGAGCTGTCGGTTGCATTCGTCTATGTAAAATTGTTTGTCCATGACTACTGTACCAGACCCTTTTTCAGCGGGTTTGATGACAATGTCAGTGCGTTTAGTTAACTGTGTAAGAGCTGTGCGTTCAGTTTTGGTGAGGTTGTCGGATACTTTTGTAGGCGTAATCTTGTCTATGTCGCGTTCAATATTGTTGATGTAGAGGTCCAGTGCTGGGTCAAGGTTACGTGGTGGTGTCCAGTTGGTAGGTTTCTTGTATTCGTGTGTCTTCTCGTCATCGTCCTTGTCAGATTACGCCTACAAAATATCATTCACCTCACTTTGATGTACTGTAATTGTGTCGAAAAACAGCCATAAACGGCATGGATTTTTCCAAGGCTATAGATCACTTCGGTAGACGGTCGACAGCACAAGATAAAGAGTTTTCGATGTAAAATTCGTCTTGAGATACGTCTTCCCAGAATTTTTAGGTGATCCCGTGTCTTGTACGCTAAATTATAATTCGGAAGTTTTGATTTTATTACCATTGTTCTCGACACATGCAATATATTTTAATTATTATTACTTACCTCAAATATTTCGCTGCCCACCGGCAGCCTCGTCAGTGAGTTAATTAATCGAATCAGAATCGCGTCGGTTATAAACTCAGTTTGATGCGTTCGTTCTTCGTTCAAACCGATTTCTGGGAATATTCGAATTACCCCATTCCTCCTTAGCGTTCAATGTTGGCTTCTCCGCATGAATAAATATTGCCTCTGTTACCTGTCGCAACATTGGGTCTTTCGGGCATGTTCTTAGAACTTTTACGGATATATCCTGTTCTACAGAGTTATGTTTTTCAACCATGTGTTCCCAAAAGACAGACGAGTTTTCCTTTTTCTCCAACTTACTTGCATGTTCCTCATACCTTTCACCTAAACTACGTGCTGTTTCTCCAATGTAGCTCTCCTCGCATGCATCACATTGAATTTTGTAAACGACATCCCTTGTTTTGCAGTTTATAGATGGATTTGTTTTACACGAGTGGCACTCCGCATCTTCACAATTTGGTGTTTTAAATGGATCAGACTTTGTTATATGTCGTTTTAGTTGTTTTCCTGATTTCTCTACTATTCTGATTTTAAGCCCTGCTTCTTTCACAATCTTTCTGCATTCCTTTGCTAATTCTCTATGAGGTGTAGTGTCCACAAATAGAACAGTCTCAAAACCTCCTTTTGCATACCATGTGTTTCTTTTGTTTCTCTTTTCTTCGTCTCTTTCCTCTCTGTTCCAAAATTTTCCTCTGTACATCGGGCACACCCCATTTTTATCATTTTCGACGATCTTCTTGTATTTTTGATTCGCTTTCTTGTATATTGTGATTCTGTCCTTTTGTGTGTATCCTGAGAATTGCAGACGGTCTATAAAATGTTGAACATGTTTACTTCTCTCATTGTTGTCACATAGAGGTGATATGTTGCGCATTGTTCTGACAAGATCTGCGACCAAGATAAGATATTCACTTTGGTATCCTGAGAGAGGGCAGACGTTTTGTTGACTACATGCTTGCTTGCAATTGGTTTCATGTAGTGAGGATGAAGAATCTGAGATTTTGTTGTACCTTCGAACTTGACAGGCATAATCCATTGTTCTAAATCCAGTACCGGCATTCTTTCATTATCAAAATATTAGCTGGTCGTTTATCAGTTGACAGTGCGGACAATTATATAGAAAGTATGAAGGGTCACCTCAAAGATGCAATAGAAGTCGATCAAAAAGAATACGAACATGTGGAAAAACAGATAAATGCGCATCTGTCGGCCTGGCGCAATATCTTAAAGGGTAGTGAAAGAGTTCAATCAAATTATCAAGCCACGAACAATGCAGTACCGCCTTTATATGGACTACGTAAAGACCACAAGAACTACAGCAACCTAGACAAAGGACCTCCAACAAGACCAGCAGTATGTGGTGCAGTCGTATCATCAAATTACAAGATATCACACTTTATCTCTTCATTTCTGAGACCACTTATCAAACGAGCCCCAGAAGTTTGTGATTGTACCGAAGATCTGTTAAGCAGAATTAAATCTTGCAATGAAGTGAATGATTTAGAAACGTCAATCATCGGAAGTATGGACGTTGCGGCTTTATATCCATCGATTGATATAGACTTTTCAGTAGATAAATGCGTTGAACTGATGGTTGAGAGTTCTCAAGAATACAAAAATGTTGATGTCCGTGAATTGGGGTTATTCCTTGCATTAACCGTGATAAAAGCAGAATTACAACAGCGAGACCTTGACAAATATTGCCCAACAAGACCAACAAAGGGAAGGCCACCAACAATAACATCTTCAGGTACAAATAGGAACCAAGAGAAACGATGGTCAAATTGGAAGAACAGCAGAGATATACCAAAAACAAAAGAGGAGATAAGAAGAATGATGTCAATTGCAATTGGGGTGAGCTTACGCCTGGTGCTAAAGAACCACATTTTCAGATTCAATAACAAACTTTAGAAACAGACCAGAGGAGGAGCTATTGGATTCAGTGTAGCAGGTGATGTAGCAAATGTTTTTATGATCTGGTGGGATAGAGAGTTACAGAAAACACTACAAGAAAACAACATTGAAATCCAACTCTATTGGAGGTATGTTGATGACATAAACATTGTAGCTAAGGCAATCGAAGACAATACAGAAGAACACAAAGCTAAAACAACGATGAAAAAGATTCAAGAAATTGCAAACAGTATACATAGCAGCATACAACTAACAATTGATTACCCATCAAATCATCATAATGGAAGAATGCCGGTACTGGATTTAGAACAATGGATTATGCGTGTCAAGTTCGAAGGTACAACAAAATCTCAGATTCTTCACTCTCACTACATGAAACCAATTGCAAGCAAGCATGTAGTCAACAAAACGTCTGCCCTCTCTCAGGAAACCAAAGTGAATATCTTGGTCGCAGATCTTGTCAGAGCAATGCACAACATATCACCTCTATGTGACAACAGCGAGAGAAGTAAACATGTTCAACATTTTATAGACCGTCTGCAATTCTCAGGATACACACAAAAGGATAGAATCACAATATACAAGAAAGCAAATCAAAAATACAAGAAGATCGTCGAAAATGATAAAAATGGGGTGTGTCCGATGTACAGAGGAAAAATGTGGAACAGAGAGGAAAGAGACAAAGAAAAGAGAAACAAAAGAAACACATGGTATGCAAAAGGAGGTTTTGAGACTGTTCTATTTGTGGACAGTACACCTGATAGCGAATTAGCAAAGGAATGCAGAAAGATTGTGAAAGAAGCGGGGTTTAAAATCAGAATAGTAGAGAAATCAGGAAAACAACTAAAACGACATATAACAAAGTCTGATCCATTTAAAACACCAAATTGTGAAGATGCGGAATGCCACTCATATAAAACAAATCCATCTATAAACTGCAAAACCAGGGATGTCGTTTACAAAATTCAATGTGATGCATGTGATGAGCTGCATTAGAGAAACAGCACGTAGTTTAGGTGAGAGGTATGAGGAACATGCAAGTAAGATAGAGAAAACGGAAAACTCGTCTGTCTTTTGGCAACACATGGTTGAAAAACATAACTCTGTAGAACAGGATATATCCGTAAAAGTACTAAGAACATGCCCGAAAGACCCAATGTTGCGACAAGTAACAGAGGCAATATTTATTCATGCGGAGAAGCCAGCATTGAATGCTAAGGAGGAGTGGGGTGATTCGAATATTCCCAGAAATCGGTTCGAACGAAGAACGAACGCCTTCAAACTCAGTTTATAACCGACGCGACTCTGATTCGATTAATTAACTCACTGACGAGGCTGCCGATGGGCAGCGAAATATTTGAGGTAATTATAATGAAATTAAATAATAATTAAAATAAATTGCATGTGTCGAATGGTCACAAAATCAAAACTTCCGAATTATGTTTTGCCGAAAGTTAGGCTATTCACCTTACTTTGACGTCCTATGCTCCAAATGGGCATAGCATTTGTGTTAGGCAGTTTGTAGCCGAAAAAGTAATTAAGTCGCTCAAATTGTCACAAAAAGTCGAAAACAGGCAGAAAAATTCTTTTTCTGTCTAGAAAGTTACTTTTCACATTTTTTGGCAATTTTAACTGAACTTTATTCACCTCACATTGACACCACACACTTCTCTTGGCAGATATTTTAGGTTGCGTAAAGCCATTTTATCGTTTTATCAATCATTTATCGTTTTTAGGTATACAAAGATCAGCAAACGAAAACTGTGAAAAATTTCTTTACAGTATTTCTTTTTAGTAAATTTCCACATTTTGAAAAAATCGCTCAATTTCTTAGCTCTTTCTAAATGCGGGTTGCCAAGCCCCCGTCTTTTAACACTGTATCTAAAACTGATTACGCTTGATTAACATGATAGCCATGCAAACACCCCAGTCTTCTCAAAGATATCCCCCGGGGGTTACTTCAATATGTAGACATACTAGACGTGCCGCTCATATGGATGGGTTTTTCGACCGAAATTCTCTACACATGGGTCTGATATTCTGCTAGATTCTGGTTGATGGGTCGGTATTTTAGGATTTTCTTACCAATAGGTCCCATTATGATTTACCGCAAAGTGGCTGACAACCTTTCTACTTTGTTTTTGCTTTTGAAAGGATGAATTAGCAGCAACAACAGAGCACGGTCACATTGATTGCAAATAATCGCCGTCAGATTCGATTTTGCGAGATTTTCGTGAATTCTAGCACTTTAAAAGGGTTTTAAAATCAACCAAATTCATACACAAGGGCTTGAAATTTCCCGATTTTCATGCAAATGGGTCAGAAATCCTTGAAAATCCTATCATACAAATGGGTCCCTTTGTCAAAGTCCAGATTCACGTCTGATCATGGACACATTGAAGTACCCCCGGGGCTTCTGTTTAGTTCAGGGGCGCCGGAAGCAATTTGGGGCGGCGGGGGCAGTGGTGGCTCTCTTCTTTTTTGCACTGCTTGTTTCACAGCTCCTTTTGATTGCTGATAGATTTTCTATTGCAGAAAAAAGACAGTGAAACTCCTCGTCTGAATGGAGCTCTTGCAGAAGAATGTAAAGTTTGTCAATGCTTTGTGTGGGCTTTGAGAAACTTAACTCATAATGAAACGAAAAGCATTTCTTAGATTACAAGGAGGGCATAGTGCTGCCCCAGTGCTTCTGGCGTCCCTGGTTTAGTTGACTAAAAAATTCTAAATATTGGCTAAAATGGTATCACCAATAATAAATCTGAGGTTTTGATCCCGTAAAGAATTGAATTTCAAGAATAAAGTCAACTGTTTTTGGCATGAAACTATATCTATAGGCCTATATGGAATACAATCTTTTTTATAAGAAACTAAGATTTTTTCAGTACCCAAAGTTTCTTAATTTTTGAACAATTTTGGTACTGAAAGTTTTTTAGCAGTTTTGTAGGGATCAAATTTTTTTTAGTGCCAAAACAGGTAATTGATACTTAAATTTGACAAATAGAAGAAGCAATACAATTCATGTTTACATCAGCTGTTTTTTTTGCAAAAATAGACATTTATATTATAAAAGTTTTTTTCGATACTATATTTCTGATTCTAAAGATTGTTGCGACCCACGAGTTTCTTATCATTTTTGGTCAAGAACTGAAAGTTTCTTAACCAATTTTGAACTCAGTACTGAGTTTCTTATAAATGGGTTTCTTATGTACTTACTAAAATGTGGAACAACCCAAAACGACCCAAAACCAGCCAAAACCACTCAAAATGACCAATAATTGGATCAAAACAACCCAAAACCACCCAAAACTAGCCAAAATGTCATTTTCCCTCATTAAGGGCCAGAAAGCCCCTCGAAATCCTTAATTTTCTTCAAAACATCATCCCTCCGTTGTAAATTTGTCTTTCCTCTTGGGGCGAAAAGCGTGAACAATATGCATTGTTAGCTATCGATTCTCGGAATGGTGGACAAATCTTTTGTGAATTGCTCTCAGGGGCCTATTCAATCACCTGCAGCTTTTCAAGCCTATCTTCCATTAAAATTTTTTTAATGTAGAATGATTATCGCACAATTGTGAGATGATTCGAGCAAGGGGCATTTCATTCCAGCATTCATTCACTTTGCAGTCCTGCAGACCTGTACACCTATTGCTAAGATTTACAGTTTTGATAAAAAAATTCTTGAAAATATTTTCGTTTAAAAGGGAATTAAAGATCACTACTCATGACTTCTAACACTCCGTTATTACAGCCACTCCTTTCTCCGGAGTCTTACTAGATATTTTGAGTAGATATTTTGAGATATGCAGCACCTGTTCCAGACAATGCATGCCTTTCCCAAAGGTATATTTATTGATGAAACGTGCTGCCTTTCTGACTTTTATGACAACGAAAGTCCCAAGGCAAAAGAAGAATTTAAAAGAGAAATATTTCAAAGCATATGTTGAATTTGTGGGGATTTTCAGGGATTTTTCCTAAAATCAATGATTTAACAGTAAGTTAGACTTTTTTGGGTGGTTTTGGGTTGTTTTGGGTGGTTCTGCGTTTTAGTAAGTACTACGGGGTTTCTTATAAAAAAGAGTGTAGGTACCTATTTTAGCTTGCTATAGCCAGGCCAAATTTTCGAATGTGATAGTGATAGGACCGCGCCTCGGCAGATTTGAAACCGCAAGATAAATAAAACATTTTGTTTTAAACGATTTAGTATAGGAAAGTGAAAACAAATGTAATCTGTAGACAGTTCAGGTGTTGGGGAACATTTTGATGTAAAAAGAAGTTGGCGTTTAACACAAAATTCACCGAAATTCAGGCTAAATAAAATAATGTTTTATCAAGGCTATTCAAAAAGCTTCACTCCTTGTTATTATTTATTATATACGTACAAAGCTATTACAATGTGGCGTTTCACCACAACAACAACGACAATACAATATCCTATATTGAAAATAGGATGTTTTAGGCAGAAAACAGCACAAGGTTATATCATTCATGATATTTATGCGATTGGGCTTCCTGTGATTGAAACTGAGGAGTATTGGTAGGAAGGGCAGAAGGTGCTTCACATGCAAGTTCCTTCCTCTTCTAGTTGCAAATTAGGGGCTTCAGTAGTGTAAGGTAGGGGTTAACCAGGGTTATCAGGGGATATAGGGCTATCTCTACATATAGGGTTGTCTTCTTTTCTTTTGATTTAGTCTCTGAATATCTTTCGAAGAATTCTGCTACCTAGCCTTAAGTAACACCAGAGAATAACATAGGTGCCAAACTATATATATACAGAATGACATTCACTTTGAATATTCAGTGTTTCCCTTGTTGTTCAAATTCCACGTTGTGTGTACGAATGGTTAGAAAAAGTGTGGCAATTGCTGAAAAGGTTTATTTTTTTTAACCAAATAAAACACTGAATTGGATGAGGTGATTACTTGTCGTATTGATAAATAAATTCATTCAATTTAATAAGGCACTTTGCTGCAGGTATAATTATTTGCGCACCAAATTTTAACAAAGGTACAAGAACGTCATGGAGAAATTTCTTCATTAAAATATCGAAATTGGAAAATATCAAGGTTTGCTCAAAAGGGCTCGTCAAGCATTTGTTTTGAAACAGGTTGCTTTACTTTTGATGAAGTATTTCGCTTAAGTTTCGAACTCCATCGTCGAAATAAATGCATCGTACTGAAGCTGAATCTTAACACTTTTCAAAAACCAATTTAAGTTTTCATATGTTTAAGGATTGCTTAGATAGAAGCTGATTTGTAACAGCAGCTTTCCCTGTGGATTCAACCTATCCACAAATCCAAAATCTGTGATCTGTATCTCTTTTGAATTCGCAAATCAAAGACCAAATTTCTCCATTCAAATTGCTATTTGCTGCACTAATAGTCTATTTGTTTACAGTCTGGTGATCCAGCGATAGTTTAGCATATAGATATATTACATTGTTAACAGATGCCACGTTTTAAAAATTCCAGGTTTTCTAGATTCAGGGTTTTAAAGATTCCGAGTTTTCTAGATTCCTGGTTTTAAAGATTCCGGGTTTTCTTGATTCCAATTTCCAAATTCCAGATTCAGGTTTTAAAGATAGCCCTGAGAAGACTGATGGGAGCTCAGTCGGCTTCAGTGTTATTTTCTAATGTTGTGACAGGTTTAAAGGTGTTGTTTAACAACTCCTTCATGATTCCGCTAATACTTGATTGTGTATGGTAAAAAATGCCATATGAAGCAAAGATGAGAAAGAAGATCTCACAGAACGCGCAGAAGAACTGTATCTGAAATCAAAACAAAGACAAAAGGTCACGCAGCCAGAAATACAGTCGAACCTCGCCATCTCGAACTCGGTTATCTCGAACAACTCGCTATCTCGAACAGATTCCCATTTCCCCTCGTTTTCCTATAAGGCTTAGTATAGAGATAAAACCCGTTATTTCGAACTCGGTTATCTCGAACTATTCGCTATCTCGAACGAAATTTTTTTCCCGTGAAAGAAAAAACCCGGTTATCTCGAACAAAACGTCACAAAACATTTTCAGATGCTAATTATTAAATAGTGGGTTCGCTAAACACCAAAATCGGTATGAATTGTGCATTTTATGATACAAGCATGAAATTTGGCACAAGTACAGAGTTTGATGCGCCAAACAAAATGAGAAACAGACCCAACTTAGAAAATGGCCCCGAAAGCTATTTTTAGACTGGGGTACTTGGGCCCAGCCCCCACAGAGTTTTCTTCTATAACTTGGAAACTATTTGCCACACGCAGCTGAAAGTTAGTGCAGTTATATATGTTAATATGCTTAATACAACGAATAACAAATCCATCAAAAAAATTCCCCCGAAAGCTATTTTTAGACTGGGGTACTTGACCCCAGCCCCCAAAACATTTTCTTCTATAACTTGGAAACTATTTGCGATGCGCAACTGAAAATGAGTACAGTTACATATTTTAATATGCCTAATACAGTGAATAACAGATCCATTCAAAAAAATTCCCCCAAAAGCTATTTTTAGACTGGGGTACTTGACAAACTCGCCAAACTAGGATTGAGCATTTCTTCTGACAGGATAGAAAACATCAGGTCAGCCCTAACAGAAGCCCTGTGTAAAAGATACAAAGAAACTGATTTAGTTTGCCCACCTAGCCTGCAGTATGGGTTGTTTACAACAGCAGCTATCGACAACATTGACCATAATGCTACATCATCATCTGCACAGCAGCATTTTCATGGAACCGGGATCTCACTTTTCCAGCATCCTGATCAAGATTCAGCGTACAAATTTTCACATTATGATTTAACAACCAAAGATATCGATTCAAGAATTACTGAACTGCCAGAGTATTACACGGATATATCTCCAGTGGCCCAAGGCAAATGCAATCACCCAATCTATCTTGCAAACTCAGCAACAGCGCCGAAGGTATTGCATATTCCAATCAAGGAGAGTTTTAGTTGGCTTCAGCAAATCGAACTACTTTCAGAAAAAGGCCAGTCGCTGGATGTTTCAATGAAGGTTTCCTGGTTAGCATTTAACGAGAAGGATCAAAAAAATTATCTTCGCCCAAAAAGTTTATCAACGTTAATGCCTCTGATCAATGAAAATATAAATTCTTTGGCAATGGTTAAGCATACCATGAAAATCATATGGAAGACAGTAAATGAGGTAAACAGTGGTCAGACACCAGTTATAACTGCAGACCAACCTGTCTACGCACTGGGAAAGCAGGTTCAATGGCAGTTTCCTGATTTCTTTGGTGAAGAAAAATTTGTGTTCATGATGGGAGGCCTGCATATAGAAATGGCAACACTTTCTATGATCGGAGACTGGCTTGAAGGAAGTGAATGGAGTGAGCTTCTCGTAGCAGCGCAGGTGAATACGTCTGGTACAGCAGATTCGCTGTTGTCAGCAAGTCATGTAAAAAGATCGCGATATGCTCATCAAGTTACAATGGCAGCATTGCATCTTCTAATGAAAAGTGCATTTGATAAGGACGATGGAGGAAAAGGGATAGATTATGATGAATGGGTGAGTCGCAAAATAGAGAAATCAGTCCAGTTTGAGTATTGGCATACAGTTTTTTATCTGGAGGCCTTGTTGTTGCTTCTTGTGAAAAGTATTCGAGTTGCTCACTTTGAAATGTTCATTGATGCGCTGGAACAGATCATACCTTGGATGTTTGCCCTTGACCACGTCCACTATTCCCGTTGGTTACCAGTATTTGTTCAGGACCTTAAAGAACTGCCTTCTAGACACAATGAAGTGTACGAACAGTTTCTCAAAGGAAAGTTCACTGTCCAGAAAACAAATAGAAAGTTTTCCTGCATTTCCGAAGACCAAGCGCACGAGCAACACAACAAGGTGATAAAGGATGATGGTGGTGCGATCGGGATTTTTCAGAGACCTAAGGCACTAATGAGATGGATGGTTGGAGGCCCTGAGATCGCTAGAATGATATCCGAGTACAACGAATCAATACAAGATGATCCAAAAGCCAAGAGTCATCATGAAAATACAGCAGCATTTGAAAAGAGATTCAGGAAGGATGTCACAGCATTGGTGGAAACATTTGAGAAAGAGAGCAATCCATTTGAGGAAGAGGATGACATTCTGATGATGGCTGTCAGTAAGACTGTGATGAACGAAACGGCTGCAAAATCTGTTCGACATGCAAGGAGAATAGGAGAAAATCAGTACAAAGATTTTGTTAAAGAGAGACTTCAGACGACAGAAAAATCCATACACGACGTGATAAAAAGAAACAAATTGCCTCTTTTCCGACAAAAGAACTCAGTTGTTTCTGACAAGAAGAAGCTACAGGTTACGTCGCTGAAGCAAGATTGCAGTCTGTATGCGTCACTTTACGTTGCATGCCAGACGAGAGAATGTGACCTTGATGAGTTCTTTTCACACGAGAATCATTCGTATCCACCGTCGTTGTCACAGTATGGCAAAATAAGGCAGACAATTAAGTCTGATACCATCAAAATATTTTCGAAATATGCAGACGCACGGTATGAAGAGCCAAATGTCACCGCCCTAGTCATCGATGGAGCTGTATTGGTGCAAATGTCTGAGCCAAGAGAATCTGCTACCTTTGGAGATTATTGCAGGAACGAGTTCACTAACCAATTGCTTTCTAAGATTAAAAAAGCCTCCTTAACTCGCATGGACATCGTGTTTGATATCTATAGAGAGAAGAGTATCAAGGCTTCTGCCAGGGAAAAGCGGGGAACAGGAGTGCGGATACGCGTTGCCGATAAGACACCAATCACTCGAAAATGGCGTAATTTTCTCCGTGTAAACGAAAATAAAGCTGAGCTCTTTCGGCTTATTGCTGCAATATGCACCACTGAAGCTGCATTATGTGACACACAGGTAGTATTTGCAAATGATGATTATGTGCTCAGTACTAATGAAGCCATTAACAAGGACCAGCTTTCCCCAAGTAATCACGAGGAGGCTGACACCAGAATCTTCGTGCACGTGCAAAGTCTGTCTAAGTCAGGACATGAGAGGGTAACAATAAAAACAGTCGACACCGATGTGGTTGTCATAGCGACTTCTTTGTTTCGACAACTGATCTGGAGCAACTTTGGATTGAGTTTGGCACGGGAAAAGACAAACGGTGGTTACCAATCCATGATTATGCAGAAGCACTTGGTGACAATATTTGTGCTGGCCTCCTATTTTGGTACGCCTTTACAGGCTGTGATACAGTTTCGTCCTTTTCAGGAAGAGGTAAGCTGTCAACCTGGGATACGTGGAAGGCTATGCCGGAGGTAACAGATGTTTTCATTGCTCTGTCCAACCGTCCAAACGCCATTACCTCTGAACAAATTTTGTTGCTGCAGAGATACGTTGTCCTGCTCTATGATCGCGCTTCACATTGCCTAACTGTAAATGATGCTAGAAGATGGCTGTTTACTAAGAAGTCAAGAACAGTTGAAGGCTTACCACCAACTGAAGACGCTTTACTTCAACACTCACGCCGTTCCGCCTTTCAAGGAGGGTAAGTATAAGTATGTGCTCTCAGTTTATTCGTGTAGCCAGATTTGGGAGCGGTTTTACCGTTTTTACATTTGGAAAATGCGGTTTTACGGTTTTTCAATTGGCGATTTCGGTGCGTTTGTGCGGTTTCAAGGAATAAAATGTACGCAAGTACGGTTTTTGGCTAAAAAATTTGCATTTTTACGGTTTTGACCCTCTCTATGACCTTATTAGCGCGGCCTTACATTTTAGCTATGTTTGGAGGCAATCGTTGGAGCCTTTGCAAGATTTACCTGAAGTGGAAGCATGGGGTTGGAAAGAGGTGGACGATTGTTACGTGCCTGTGTGGATGATGAGACAAGAAGCTTCAAAGGCGCTGAAAGAACTGAAGCATTGCTCATGTAAAAAGAATTGTGGTGGACGATGTACCTGTCGAAGGTTTGATCTTCCTTGCAGCGAACTATGCAAGTGTGATGGCCAGTGCTCAGAGAATGAAACAAATGTGTAACTAAATAACAATGCATTGTTAAGTATCGTGTCTCTTATATTGATTGGTATTGAAAATTTCAGAATTTGATCTCGGAAAATAGCCCAGCTCCATTATAAAAACCCTATAAAGGAGTCAAATGAAGAATTGAGTCTGAAAATAGGTTTTATGGTATTTTCTAAGTTTGATCTGTTTCATATCGTATTTGGAATACTAATATTCAATTGTGTATCTCAAATATTGGAAACCCTATAGAGGGCTACACCCGAGTACCCATGTCTAAAAATAACTTTGGGGGAATTTCGTTGAATGGATCTGTTGTTCATTGTATTAAGCATACCAAATATGCGACTTTACTAATTTCCAGTGCTGCATTGTAAATAGTTTCCGAGTTATAGAGGAGAAATTTTTTGGGGCTGGGGTCAAGTACCCCAGTCTAAAAATAGCTTTCGGGGGAATTTCGTTGAATGGATCTGTTGTTCGTTGTATTAAGCATACCAAATATGTAACTTTAATAATTTTCAGTGCTGTATTGTAAATAGTTTCCGAGTTATAGAGGAAAACTGTTTTGGGGCTGGGGTCAAGTACCCCAATCTAAAAATAGCTTTCGGGGGAATTATTTTGAATGGATCTGTTGTTCGTTGTATAAAGCATATTAAAATATGTGACTGTACTCATTTTCAGTTGCGTATCGCAAATAGTTAGCAAGTTATGGAAAAAAATATTTTTGGGGCTGGGGTCAAGTACCCCAGTCTAAAAATAGCTTTCGGGGGGATTTTTTTTAATGGATCTGTTATTCATTGTATTAAGCATATTAAAATATGTGACTGTACTCATTTTCAGTTCTGTATCGTTGATAGTTTCGGAGTTATAGAAGAAAAAGTTTTTGGGGATTGGGGTCAAGTACCCCAGTCTAAAAATAGCTTCCGGGGGAATTGTTTTGGATGGATCTGTTGTTCGTTGTATTAAGCATATTAAAATATGTAAGTGTACTCATTTTCAGTTCTGTATCGTTAATAGTTTTCGAGTTATAGAAGAAAAAGTTTTTGGGGATTGGGGTCAAGTACCCCAGTCTAAAAATAGCTTTGGAGCCATTTTCTGAGTTGGGTCTGTTTCTCATTTTGTTTGGCGCATCAAACTCTGTACTTGTGCCAAATTTCATGCTTGTATCATAAAATGCACAATTTGACTCCTAAGCGATTGCACTAAAACAATGATAATTCATTTTTTAAGATTAAAGTTAACTTAGGTTGTCAGACAATTATTATCTTGCAAGGGACTTTCAATCCTCTGCCATCTCCAAAGTTTGCCTGCTTGCCATTCACCACAGGCACGCAGGAACAAAATTTATCTGCCTTGAGAAAAAAGAAGATTGTCTTTCCAAATCTGCCAGTCTTTCCTTTTGATAGATGTCCAACAATGTTGTCGTTTTTCTGTACACAGACTGCATATTGGTCGGCTATGTTGTGACGCTAGCAAATCTATACACACTATTGTGTTGGATACGCACTACTATGGTGGTTTTTTTGAGCACTGTGGTCGCTTTTTTTGCGTACTATTGTTGATACGCACTACGGTGGTGGGTTATTATGCTTGATGTGATGGGTTATTATGCTTTATGTGTTGGTGTTTTGCGTACTTTGGTCTATAAGAACTACTGTGGTGGGTTATTATGCTCGATGCTATCGTTGCTAATAGATGAAGAAGTACTCCAAAATATGAAGCAAGCTTCAATAATGTACTATTTTAGTTAAATTGGATGTTTAACACAGCTTTTGAGACAAATGAGGTCTTTTCCTTGGTTTATATTCTACTTTTACACACAGATGACCGCTTTTTGATCGAAAAAATTTAGAGTACGGATATCTCGAAGTCCCGCTATGTCGAACAAATTTTCATTTCCCGTGCGAGTTCGAGATAGCGGGACTCGACTGTATGAGTACCGCATGACGGAAACGTTTTAATGACGTCATTGTTGATGCTTTGAGGGATATATAGACTGGCTAGACAAGGAAAGAGACATTCGAACTTTGCGAGGTTTCATATCAATTCTATATTCTTATTATCGTGAGTTTTGTTATATTTAGAAAAGAAGGAAAAATAAGAAAGTGAGTTTAGTTTTTATGTCGTCCAGTCTAAAATTCCCGGCACAAAGTGGCACCCTAGATGGGAGGATTAAATTTGAATATTGATTTCAAAGTTACACACACCGTGCATTATTGCCCATGGAATAAGACCTGATCTTGCCCGGAATGATGATGACTGGACGGAATGGAAATTTCCTCATCCAGAAGAGGCTCTTAGAAAATGGACCGAAAGAAATCCACGTGAGTTACAGTCTGGTGTCTGGTATGAAGATAATCGACAAGAAGTCTTTCAAAACAGCACAAAGAGAATGGAAACAACGTCCATTATTCTACTCTGAAAAAGAATACCATAAGCCAACTGAATGTAAACAAGTATTTGGGCTAGCAGAATGCAAAGCAGTTATCGAAAGACAGAAGGTGTGTTACAATTGCACAAGAGCAATCACAGAGTTAACGAAATGGAAGTCTCTGAAACGCTAATACTCAACCACTCGGAAATAAAACGCATGAAAGAGACGAAATCACTGGGAGTTATCGTGGATGAGGGTTTAAACTGGGAACAACATTTCAAAAATGTCAAACGAAACGTTCGTGGAGGTCTCTCGTCTCTAAAGAGACTAAAAAATCTTGTACCACAAAAACAACTTGATAAATATAGCTATCGAACCCTTGTGGAAAGTCACTTACGCTATGCTAATGTAATCTGGGGAAGTATCCCAGACTCCAAATTAGAAGTTCTACGAAATTTACAGGATCGAGCCCGAACCATTATAGAGACAGCAAGAGTCAAAGACGATTGGTCCTATAATTAGCTCAACGTAGAGCAACTGATTAAATTTGATCGATCTACGATGACCTGTAAGATCATGAACAGGAGATGCCAAGAAAGCCTTTGGGGCAAGTTTCCTCCGATATCCTTGCCATCAAAATATGGAACAAGAAATTGCAAGAATATACAAATCACAAGATATAACCTTGAACATGTGAAAATAGGCTTTCATTATTCAGCTCTTACTGCGGGAACAGTATCCCAAACAATATCAGGGTGCTGCCAGATCTTAAACAGAAGTTAAACAGAAACACGACTCCCTGGAAGAGCAGCAAAATAGGCCATAATTATTCTTATACATCTCGAAATTCCTGTTGTTCAGAGTAAATCTTGCGAATAGATATCTCTGATTAGTTCAACTTTTTGAATTTAATGATTCAGGGAGTATATTGGGACGTTTTGGAACACTGTGCAATTTTCTTCTTGGACCTGTCAATCATAATCTTTCGGCCGCGTGGTCATTAGTTAGTTGATTTTAGAATTGCTTTAGGCTCGCTGATTTTAGAAACTTTTTGTTATGTTTTAAAGGAACGACGCAATAAAGACCGTTGATTACCAAAACATAGCAAATCCAAGATTCTCTCTTCGTAATCTACTGCGTTACTAAATCAACTGCTAATTATCGTTCAAGTGGTGCAATCTCCTGATCATTATAATTTATGTTAATTTATTTATTATTAGCAACAACATTATATACACTCTGGATCTTCGAGAACGGCCTTGATCTCATGTTATCGATCTTATTTGAATACTTTTGCCCCACTTTTGCCCGACTTTTAGCTTTGAAATTTGTTTGCGTGTCACAAAAATAATTTAATGCTTCTTGTATATAGACTCTTGTGAGCGCTGTTTTTTCAAATTAGAGTTTTTCAGAACAGAATTTCAAATTTGTTGACAATGGAATAAAACCTGGTGTTTGCGTAAAGGCATTAAGTGGAAACAACTTGAAATCTTGAAACATTCCTGACCAATTTTAGATTGACTAATGTCTCTGTAATTTTCTAATTTTCGCAAAGAGTATAGTAATTCAAAAAACATAATGAACACAGAATAAGGAAAATCAATTAAGACTTAAGTGGAAGTCTTAAGTGGCAATGCTTGGCCTTAAATGGCAGCTAGCAGTTGCTTTGGCTCAAATCACAGAGTTTACATACCAAATCCAATCCTACGCATGGGCTTCTCTTCTATGGCTAGTCTTGGGCGCCATTTTGCGTCAAGCGTAAAAATACTGTGAGAAGAAAAAGAAAATAGAATCTATTTTTACCAGCCGTGTTGCATCTTATCCATCTATATATTCATGTTGTTATCTGAGAGAATTAATTTTTAATTTGAGGGAAACTGTCGTTGCATCTTCAAGCAGCCAACTACACGTTTTTTTATAAGGAACCTTAGGCTGGTATTCCTCAATTTTTCAACAAAATCAGGCTGAAGTTCCTTATGCTGTTCCTTTTCTTGAGAAATGTTTGAATACTAATTGTTACCGTAAATTCATAAAAACTTGCTTCATTTTCTAACTTTAAATATAAATGGAGTCTTTTTTGGAAGAACGATGGGAAATACATTGTTATTCTGCTATTTGTTTGCACAAATCGTCTTGTTCTTGAAAAACATTATTCTTAGTTTTTCATCCGCCAACGCAGAATTGCAATGGCGCCTTCACAGCCCATTTAAAAATTGTGATAGAAAGTTCGTCCTCTTTAACCTTGCCTTGCCAAATATGTCTTTGCCCTAAAATTTCTCCTTCATTGAACTAGTCTGATTCAAATGAAATTCAAAATGTTTTTACAATAGATAATAAGTTAACAAAAGTTTTTCACGATGATCATGATCAGATTTCTTGAAAAATTACTTTTTCTTTTCATTGCTGTAGAGTGGTGAGTTATTTACCTTGACATATGGCGCACTGGTAGCACAGTTATTAAAAGACTATGAAAATGACGAGGAAGCGAATCATCAGCTCGAAAGAATGTAAGTATCTATCTACTCGTATTTAATCATAAATGGGCTACTACATTGTTATAATTAACTGGCCTGGGATTCAAATTTAAACAAATTTTACCATTTATGATGGAAACACTTTACTGTTCTGGGTTATTCGCTTGGTTTAGTTTGGTGATTTTGTTTTAAAACATGTCCAAACTATGTAAGACCTTAGCTCTAATCATTGCTTGTAGAGTGTAAATATTTCCATTTCTCGTTTTTTATTTAATTAAAGTATCAGTCACAAAGTAAGAAACAAACGGTGCAATAAAACATACCAACGTCATCAACTTATTATAAAACAAGCTATAGCAAGGTAAAGTTTGTTAATATGATCAATTACAGATAATATGACCTTATTCTACCATTTATGTTGATAAGTACAGTTTCCACGCAAATTTTTTTACCAAAATGAGTTTTTTACGGTGATGTCATCACCGTTATGACGTCATGATTTGGGGGGAAGTTTAGTAAAATATATATCAATCGATCTCTCTAAGTCAGGAGAATACATGCTTGCCAAATCAACACTGTGACGACGTCATCGAAAAGTCCTACTTCCGTTCAAATTCTACAGGGCCATCTCGAATTTGGAATCAGCGCTATCGATTTACCAAGAATGTTTAATAAAATTCAAAATCAGGTGGAAAGTCAGATTCTTATGAAAAATTCCCAACACGAGGTCTCTCTAGCCATTTAAGTTGCTTTGAGAATATTGAAACCCCATGTATATTGCAAATAAATCATGTGTTCTTTTTCATGTTTCTTGTAGGGGTTATAATATTGGCGTTCGTTTAATTGAAGACTTGCTAGCAAGATCAAATATAGGAAGATGTAGTGATTTCAGGGAAACTGCTGATGTGATTGCTAAAGTAAGTCTCCTGTCTTACTGGAGAAGATAGAAATGTCAATTCACGAGTTTTGGACATTCCAAAATTCCATTCTACAATTCCATTCCAATATTCCACTTTCCAGGTTTTCAAGATAGCAAGGCTTTTTTATTATTTCTAGCGTCGCTTTTAGAATTCTTTTAAAATCACATAGCGAATTGTCTTTCGATAGACTTAATTGCACATTCTGTTCATGAACTTGACAAGTATTTGTTTCAGAATGGGTTTAAGACATTTCTCGGAATTTCACCACAAGTTACTGGATGGAATGCAGCTGGCGATGAGTTTTCATTAATCATAGAAAATAACCCATTGGCAGAATTCGTCGAATTACCTGAGGGACATAATACTTTATGGTATTCTAGTGTTCTAGTAGGAGCTATTAAAGGAGCCTTAGAAATGGTAGGTTTCAATTCATTTTTTAACTTCTACTATACTAAAATGGTAATTGTCATGGAAACGAATTTTTTCTCAGTCACTTCTCCGAATTCGCAAGTGGAACGTTTTTCGAACGTCAATAAACGATAAAACACTTGATTCTTCAGGACAGTCGATGAAACCTATAGCTGTTAAACTCGATTAGTCAACGAAAAATAGTAAATCCTCTTCACCTGACAGGATCTAAGTAATGATTATAGAGGACGTAAAAGACAACATCACTAACCCCTCAACATTGATTTTGTAACGAGATAGTTATATATGCTATTTTCCCTGACTTATTAGAAACTGGCAAGACCAATTTTTAACTACAATTGATTTTGACCATACTTCTAGATGTAAAAAACCTGCTCCTCTCCTTTTTTATGTTCGAAGAATTCGAACATATTGGTGTGGGGTGGATGTCACTCACTCACTCACTCACCCACTCACTCACTCACTCACTTACTCACTTACTAACTTACTAACTTACTAACTTACTAACTAACCAACGCTTGAGCAATGTATCTAAGCTGATGATGGTCAGTTATCAGTTGTGTCAAATGATACAAAGAGACTAGTTCTGAGTGCCCAACAAGAACCGTTCAGCGTTTCTGAATGGATAAAGCTAAACAAAATAAGCCTGAATCCAAGTAAAACCTAGGACATACTAATTGGTCATCCTTAAAGAACTTATTCAATAGAGATCGCAGATGCCCTGTTATTGAATGACTCTGATATTTAACGTGTGACAAATCTAAATCAGCAGGAGCACTAATTAATGAAAACCTGAAATGGAATAAGCAGTTCAAAGCCAGCAAGAGCGAAATCAGTGGAGGGCTTACTTCTTAAAGAAATTAACAAATATTCTTTCACAATCAAAACTATATTGTGTTTTTTCTATGCCATCTTTGTTAGACACTTTTCGATGTGCATATTTTGAGGAGTCAATCAAAAGCAAAAATAGATCCCCCCAAGAGGGCACTTACAATTGAAGAAAATGCCCGACTGAAGAATGACTCATAAAACAACTGATCCGTATTGGCATACAAAAATCATAAATATATTAAACACTCGAACAAGCTCGTCCCCAGGGTGAATAGGCCTCTACGTGAAACTCCGCTGTCCGTATTCGATTTGACGGTTGAGATTCGAGGAAATTCGATTTGGGGCCTGAGGACGAGGTTGACCCTCGAAATCTTTGGAATGAATTTAAACAAAATTAAGCAAAGTGTGCAGATTTGCAGCAATAAATTTGTTTCAAACACATTCTTAATCTGTTCTTAATTCCTTGGCTTCTTAGATATCTGTATTTTTCAATGAATGTCTGGGGTGGAACTGGGTGTGTGTGAAAATGCAGCATTCTTGTTTATGTATTTGTTTGCTTGCTTTTTACGATCATTCTGACATCTTTCTTTCATATTTAGCAGATATGCTAAGGGCTTTTGAAAATGCCAGTCTCAGCTTGTTCTTAATTAGTTCTTAAAATCTGGGCAAAATCCAGGCTTATGTTCTTATAAAATTGTTCTTATCAAAAAGAGTGTACTTCGTTACCTTTTGTTATTTAGGCATCTTTGTAATGTTATGATAAAATTTCAAGCAAGAAAGCTACAATTTACGGAAAGAACCTTGCAGTTCACTTGGCAGGTTCATTTTTAAAGGATTTCAATTGCATTTCTTTTTTTATTGGTTCAGGTACAAATGGAAGTAGAAGCTGCTTTTGTGCAAGATATTCTCAAAGGAGATCCTACTACAGAAATGCGAGTAAGATTCATAAAAAAATTAGAGGATGCCGTTCCTGCGGGGGAAGAATAGTATCCTGACAGAACTTAAATAAAATCAACAATGTAAAATGTAATTCAATTAAATTAACCTTGTATACTTGTATGATCGCATTAAAGATATAATGATAGTTCTATGATAGTCCCAAAGTTGTTAGCATTACCATCTTGTAACAGACATCTTGTATACGTCACTCTTAAACTCATCTCTCTATGTATTAAAATTGTAATTGCCATGCAAATCGATGCTGTACGAGTAACTCTGAGATCCCTGGGACATATTCCTAGATGCGATTTGGGCTGGTTATGAAAATTTCTGTGTTGTAGACAAGCAAAGTTGTTTATTGTAATCAGCTGAAGATTATCTCCCTCGCTGCGATGGCGGAGTGTTTTGATTCATGGTCCGAGTGCCTTGTTGGAATTGCACCACGAATTACACTAAACTTCAAGTTTTTTGTTTTAATGATTTAAATAGCTTAAAAGTCTTTTTGAAGTTGAAAAACTCAACTACACAAAACTACAATGATTTTTCGAATTATTTAAGAATTCATTTACCTTTATTTCTAGTTTGTTAGTTCCTGTTCTTCAAAATTGAAATGTTTTTCATTTTCAGTCTATTGATTAGTACACAGTCTTAAAATTTGATTTCAGGGCAAAACCATCCAACATTATTGTATACACATTGGAGACTTATTACAAAACAATTTTTTGACCGTTTCCCATTATCGCAAAGCATTGCTAGCCAAACAGAACTTGCCTGGCGATTTTTATGAAAACTTTCAAACATTTTCTGCTGACTGAAAGCAAAAAAATGTCTCATGGGCAATGTTTGTGATATGGCCAAACGATCAAACATTTTGTTTAACAAGCAAATTTCAGATGCTATTAAAAGAACAAAATCATTGACAGACTCTTACTAAGAAAATTGCGCCGGGTTTTGACTGTTGATCCTGCAACCGAACCGTATGAAACTGGTAGTATCTCTTGTGGCGCGGTTTGCAATAACTTAGCTCCACCTTCTAACAACGAAGAATACCCCCCAAAGACAGGCTTGGCTCATTGGATATCAGGAAGAGAATTGTAATTTCATCTCTTAATAAAAACGGACTCCGTGGAAAGTTTGATGAGATTCAGTTACTTCTGATTCAGTTACTATGAAATGGGTATGCAAATTTTTGCTTTAAAATGAGACAAAGCTCCATCAGCTCATTATGGCTGGCTCAGCGGCAGTGCCTTGATAGGAATGGTAACGGCCGTTGTGTTTTTATTTTGTCTGAGACTCAATCAAATTAAGAATAGGAATGATGTCCCCAATAAACAATTTCTGCTGCTTAAGAGATTGGCCGCCGTTGGTCCAATTCCATATTTGGTTGTTACCTTCAAGGTCAGACACGTCTTTTATACTCTAGTGGTATGAAGTACTCTGAAATCTAAATTCTTGGCTATGTTCGTAAAGTCTTAGTTGTGCCCAGATGACAAAGTTCTCTATTTTATGTGATTGTTCTTAATTGAGTCCTCTTATGCATATAATGAGTGTTCGATTTTTGAATCTTGAATAATTGAAATATAGAATTAATCTTGTCTGTCTCCCTAAATCTAGTACATAAAACGAGAAACCTGAAGAACCATTATCTAACTCGGAAACAACATTGCGAAAAAACAGTGGACACTTCTCCGGACATACTTAAGAGCTATTTTCGTCTTTCAGATTGTAAATGCCAGAAACAGACTCGAAATGAGCGAATCAGAAAGTCATGCCGAATCAATCAACAGAATCAATCGAAAAGTCCAAGTGAGAAAACGAATCCTCACTATTTGCTTTCCACAGTTTGGGTTAGCCACCAGGTACTTTCCCATGGCAGAATCATGCTTAATGCAAGGTTGCCGTCGAGACACGCGAGCTCGTGGCCCTCTTTGCCAACAATTGTGCAGTCGATATTAGTAGGGATGGGTGGTTTTATCCCGTACATCATATCGGCACGAGAATTCATCAACGACCAAACTTTTTTGTGTGTTAGGTACGCAATCCTTTTGAATGGATGGTAAGACCAAGCGCTTAAAATTAACCCAGAGTTGGCAGCTGTGAAACCCTTAGTGATCGTCTTAGCTTTCTTTTCGTGATCCAACTAGACATTGCCTATCAAAGGCTTTTGCGGACCATACCTGCGATCATTTTGACGTTCATGACGTTTATACTCTAAGGAGTGTCAAACGAAGAAGCTTTTCAAGTAAGTCCAGAGATGCTTCCGATTGGTGTTTAAAACACAATGCCAATTTGGCTTAGTCAGTCGGTCTGTTCCTGACGTTTATACTCTTAGGAGTGTCAGAAGGAAAAGCTTTTCAAGTATGTCCAGAGATGCTTCCGATCGGTGTTTAAAACACAATGCCAATTCGGCTTAGTCAGTCGGTCTGTTCCTGACGTTTATACTCTTAGGAGTGTCAGAAGGAAAAGCTTTTCAAGTATGTCCAGAGATGCTTCCGATCGGTGTTTAAAACACAATGCCAATTCGGCTTAGTCAGTCGGTCTGTTCCTAACGTTTATACTCTTAGGAGTGTCAGAAGGAAAAGCTTTTCAAGTATGTCCAGAGATGCTTCCGATCGGTGTTTAAAACACAATGCCAATTCGGCTTAGTCAGTCGGTCTGTTCCTGACGTTTATACTCTTAGGAGTGTCAGAAGGAAAAGCTTTTCAAGTATGTCCAGAGATGCTTCCGATCGGTGTTTAAAACACAATGCCAATTCGGCTTAGTCAGTCGGTCTGTTCCTAACGTTTATACTCTTAGGAGTGTCAGAAGGAAAAGCTTTTCAAGTATGTCCAGAGATGCTTCCGATCGGTGTTTAAAACACAATGCCAATTCGGCTTAGTCAGTAAAAACTATCATTAAACGTGTCAAAACCAGCCCGGTTAAATGAAGCTTTCTTCCTCTGTTACTTGCCTACTCGAAAACAGAGACGACTAGAATAGTGCGTTGGACACTGGATACCAAGTAGGACTGGTATTGTGACTTTTAAACTGTCGATCACAAAATGCTTTTGTTGTTGACACATTTAAGTTGGCTCAGGTAGAGGGCCTTCTTGGCTTGAATCTTACCTCACCCACAGAAAACAATACTCCAGAGTTCGGAGCGTAGATTCAAAAATTGGCAAATTTAAATTTATTGTGCCACAAGACTCATGAATTGGGTCCTTACTTTTTCTAGTTTATATAAATGATCTACCATTTGATGTATAATGACCTATCGACATTGTGATACTAATTATGCCCAGTCAAGCGCCAAGTAATTGAGGTTACCAAAGAACAGAGCATTCGGTCATCTGGTCATGATGTGACCACGATAATCAGAGGATGAAAATATCTAGATTCACACAACATAAGCACCTCAGTGGCTTCATACTTTTCACGGGGATTAAAACAACTATCCAGTCCAGTTTCTTCAAGCAATTTTGTCGCCGCAAATTCTATAATTCTACTTTGCTGACAATCATATCTTTCATTCATCTGAACTGTTTATTTTTCCCTCTGAATTTTATGTTCCTTTCCTCTATCCTATAAAACAGATGATATTCCTCTTCTTTGTTTTGGCACCCTTAACTATACACACTTTTTCATAAGAAATTCTTTATAAGAAACCCAGACTCTCGAATGGCAAAACATTTAGGAAACTCTAGTGCTGGATATGTTTTACGTGGGAAACATTTCAATTCAGACAGCGAAAAATTTTCTTTCATTCCCCATGTTTCCCCTGCGATAAAGCATTTCTGTGACAAGCAGACAAACAGGGGAGCTAAAATTTTTTAGTTTCTTAGCTATAAATAAAAACCTGTGTACTGCACAGCCTTCACGTTGCTGTACATAACCCAGTCATAAGTATGAAACGGGAAACCATGTTGTGCGAATCTAAACATTTAAATCCTTCTCCGGTTATCGTGGCCACATCATCTCAGTTGAACCGGTTGACACAATGGTCTGCTCTTTGATAACCGTATTCACTGAGCGCTTGATTGAGCATACTTAGAAGCCCGTAGGATTCGGTCAACAGGTGCACAGCGTCCACGATGTACGATCTACCTAAAAGTAAAAACCTAAGGTTATTGTAGGTTCTGATCAACATGAGTTGCAAAACTGACCTGTGCTTCAACTCTACTCAGAAAACTGCATTTGGGATTATTTTTTGCAGTGTTATTCAGGACGGGTGCACCACCAACATTGCAACCAACTTTCTCATGGCATTTCAGGTTGTGCTTGTAAGCAAAAGCTTTCTGGCATTTCTGACAATTAAATCTTTTCTCTCCATCGTGACATCTCATGTGGCCTTTCAGTAGATGTTGATGACTGAATACCACAAAACAATTCGCAACAAGACATTTGAATTGCTTTGCTGTACCTCTCTTTTCCTTTTCTCTATGTACAATGATTTTGTGCCTATCAAGGCTGAAGGAATCCTTGTATACAGCTCTGCACTGGTGAAAATCATATTTATGCATTTCTGGTTTACCATGCTCGAGTAGCATATGCCGTTCTAAGTCCCATTTGTCTCTGCACAATTTCTGGCATCCCATGTGAGGGCAAGAAACTTCCACTCCCTTATGGACTGTCGTTGTATGGCGATTGAAATGATCTTTCCTTAGAAAGGAAGCATCGCAAACAGCAAATGTTCAGCTTATCTGAATCATCCAGATTCCAATTGGTGCGCTGGCTTGAATCTTGGTTTTCATAGACATTTTGGGCAGGGAGTCTACAAAACGAAAACCGAAGAACGAAGAACTACAAAACGAAGACCGAAGACAATATCCAAATCGAATACAATATACGCTTATACACTTATACAAAACATGATCAACAATCAAGACAACAAGCAAAACAAATTGAATAAACCGCGGGGATGACTAAAGTCAATGTCTTCGTTTTAAAGAAAAATGGCCAAAATCTGTAAAACGAATACATCTCTATAAAACCAAAAAAACGCAATCTTTAAACGGTTTCTTTGGTCTAGATCACAAATATTTGCATTTCTAACGTACAGAACACTCTATAAACCAAATATCACAACTAACTAAGCTCTTGGGGGTGAGTTAAGTAAATATCTTCGTTTTAAAGAAAAATGGCCAAAATATGTAAAACGAAGACATCTCTATAAAACCAAAAAAAAGCTATCCCCCACGTTACTCCAAGGTATGCCCCCACACGAATCATGGTATGCCCCCACGGTACTAAATATCGCCCACACGACTCATGGTATGCCCCCACGGTACTGAATATCCCCCACGGTACTCAGAGATCCCTCCCCACGCGACTCATGGTATGCCCCCACGGTACTGAATATCCGCCACGGTACTGAATATCCCCCATGGTACTCAGAGATCCCTCCCCACGCGACTCATGGTATGCCCCCACGGTACTGAATATCCGCCACGGTACTGAATATCCCCCATGGTACTCAGAGATCCCTCCCCACGCGACTCATGGTATGCCCCCACGGTACTGAATATCCGCCACGGTACTGAATATCCCCCACGGTACTCAGAGATCCCTCCCCACGCGACTCATGGTATGCCCCCACGGTACTGAATATCCGCCACGGTACTGAATATCCCCCATGGTACTGCACATAAATTGTACAGGGTGAATATTCTTGAACTTACCATACGTTTTACATATATTAGAAAAAAAGGTTTTTCTCAGATAGGTTTTTCTCAAATAAACTAAGATTTTTTTGAAAAAGTCTAGCAATTACAGAAAAACTTGGATTATCCGAGTAAAACTATGATTATCAAACCGTTGCAAGAAATAACCACAATTATATTAGAAAAACCTAGTTTTTCTCAGAAAAGCTAAGTTTTTCACGGAGATAAACCAGGATTGTCTAGAGAAAAACGTCGTTTTTATGTCCGAAGGACATAATGAGGGGGTGTTTGTGGAACGCATGTAAGGATGGATGTATAGACGCTTTTTCCTGCCAAAAAGCGTAACAAAAGATAAACCACAAATACTAGGAAGTAAACTTTGAAGTCGCCGTAATTGGATGTTATGAATACCAATTATTTGACAATTAGAAGCAATAACGAAATTTATAAATATCTGGATGAGTCATTGTGGTTGAAGTTTTTGCAGAAGATTCTCGAAGCTCAATTTTTTAATAAC